>PVIA01004151.1:83966-146880 GCA_004024845.1 Tonatia bakeri
TTTTCTTTCTCCTCTCTTTTTGTTTCTTTTTGATAATATAAAACTTTCATTGTTAACAAGAGTCCCGGTGATTCCAGGTTTTGATTAAAAGTGTGGTTTCAGGAAGCACTTTTAACCTTCATTGTATCAGGTGATGTATACAATAAAATTGAATTACAAATAAGATAATTGAACAAAAAATTTCCTTATGTAACTATTAATAGATACCTAAATCCAATATGGTTTTGAAAGTACTTTTCTTGTACTTGATTCTGTATCCACATACTCTGCGTCTGAATGGATCCCTGGATTTTATTTCATTTTTCTGTGTGACATTCTCCACGGATACATACCATTGGCTGCTGCTTTGGGGGTTGGGCGTCCTCCTGGGCATCCGTTGTTAGTCCCGCGTAGCTTCCAGAAACGCCTCGCTCTGCGCTTCCAGACGGCAGTGGCTCGTCCTTGTGCTCCTTCCATAGCTGTCCTAGCTGCTTCGCTGGCCGCCGGGCTGTCAGAAAAGTTAGTGTTGCTTGTGAGAGAGCCATCATCACAGATAATCCCCAATAACATTCTTTATTGTTTCAAGATTTTATTAGTTTTGGAATAAAAATTTGTGGGAGTTTATCATGAAATCAGTGATTTGCCAGATAAATGGGTAGGTTTGTACAGAATAATCTTGGCTCATAACAGCCATGGTACATTTTTCTGAATCAACATGTCTAGCCAGACGAAGAAAAGCTTTTATCCAAAAGTCATATGGGAAAGGTCTAAGGTGCATGAGAAACACTGGAGAACGGAACTTTCATTCATTGGAATGTTTTGGATTCCACTGACAGAAGGTGAAATAATTTGGTATATGCAGCTTGAATTACTCAGGAAGTCACTCCAAGGTGACAGTCTGGCCTTCCCATGGAAGGGTCCGTTTGTAAGGTTTCTCCCATCGTGCTCAGAGCACAGTGAGGGCCCTCCACCTCGAAGTGGGTGTTGCTGCTGTTTATTGAGCAGAACTGTACTGTTTGTATTTTTCTTTATAGCTAACAGATAAAATAGACAGTCAAGCCTTTGTCTTTAGTGCCTTTTTTAATGGCACTGAAATGTCCTCTAGGTGAACTTTTACGTCTATAATCTTTATGGAGGGATAGTTCTTCTAGTTATAGCACTTAAAACAACCTGCAGTTACCCAGTTCATCTTCTTTTCTGTGTCTTGCTTCTTGTGAGCTTCCTAAGAAAAAGTACAAGATTCTTGTCTAACGAGTTGCTAGGGTCAGGTGCCCAGCAACTCTTGTTGAATGTTGAAGCATGGTGAATAAGTATTGATAGTCTTAACAGATTGGATGGTGTAGTTCTTATCTAATGCTTCCCATTTATAAGAATGCCTTATGATCTTATATCCCATAGCAATCTTTTTCTTGGGAAGTAATGACTATATATTGAGGTTTCAGTAGTTTGTCCTATAAAAACTCCATTGGTTTGAAAGTTTCACGAAGAACAAATTCTTACTGGGGAGGGTGGTATGGTGGAAGCATCACTGGACCTAGACTCGATGTCCTTCTTACAAACTCCGACCTTGGACCCAGTCGCTGAACCTCTCCCAGCCTGTACCGTGGAGAAGCGGCAGGGCCTGGCCTCATGGGGTTTCTGGCAGCGCAAAGCCCCTCAGCGCCGCCCAGCGCGTGGGGCGCGCTCCGCAAGTGCCGCCCGCAGCTCTTAAGTACCTGTGTGACGGGCAGGACAGTGGGGAAGTAGATGCTCATGCTGGTGGCCGATGTGGTCACTTTAAAAAGAAACAACAACAGTGCCCACCTGTTTTGAAAGCTTTATCTTGTCAGACACCTGTTATCACCAACTTGAGATTTAAGAGTAATCCTGTACTCTCACAGCTAGGAAGACAGTAAAGCCGGACGGAAATACATGTGTGGTCTGGAACGGGTGTTTAGTCTAATGCCACAAGTCAGCAGTGCTTAGGGGTGTGTCCAGACCTCACTCACGCAGCAGGTTTTGTTAGCCTGCCGTGGGCTGGCCGTGAGCACGTACACTGAAGAGCGGGGGGTTTGTTACGGGGTTTGCATTCCCCCAGGGGGTCCAGGTGAAGAGGCACAAACAAACCTGCAATTACAACACAAGGTACAGTGTTTGCTTGTCTGGCTGTGGAGAGCATTTCAGAAGCATAACACAGGCTCGTGAGGAGAGGATACAGATAGGAGAGCCTTGAAGGATGAGCGGGTATTTGCCAGTTGGTAGAAGATGGTGTTGAGGCAGAATTTCTATTTTTGTAATTTTATCCTTGAGCTAATTGTAGGGACCTCTCAGACCATGCTGTTTTTTCAGTGAGCAGGGTTCTTGACGTATAAAATACATTGCTTTGTTCTGGGAAAACACCTTAAGAATAATTTTTCATTGTTAGTAGTATTTCTTTTTACTAATCTCTGTATGCACCCCCACTCAGGACAAACAGGGTAAGAACCAGAACTACCATAAACTACATCTATAACAAGATAGCGTTCGTGTAAATGGGGATAGCTTGCTGTCTATGTAGGTGTAAGTCAGGTCTTAGGTAGTCTGAAAGACTTAGAGTGGGTTCTTCACTCAAAAATGTGGGGCTCTGCTGAAAACTATTCCTGTTGAAACCAGAGGCTTCTAGGAGGCTCCTGTAAACCAAAAATGAAATTTTCTGCTGGGCATTCTGCCCAAGTTTCTGGCTGACTTGTGGTAAAATAGCTAATGACTGGGGTTTTCTGCCCAGTGAATCGGGGATCACACCGTCTTTCCAGCCGGGAGTGTTTCCTGAGTTCTCTGTGCTGTGTGTGTGAGAGAGAAAAAAATTACTGTGGAAAAATCGTTTTTTGTTGCCCAGTTGTTACTATATTATATATGCATTTGTTTGGGGTCCTCTCTCAAAGGTTGTCACTACTATGCTTTCTATTTAGTTGCTTCCCGTCTCATAATCAGAGACTGGCTGGTCACTTAGCTCAGTCACATGTTTTGTAGTATGAAGGGGTGATTTCCCCGAGGTTACAGAACCAGTACAGAAACTTGGGCCTTCCAGCACCCAGAGCAGTGCCCTCTCTTAGCATTTTCTGTTCTTTGTGTGTTTCAGGAGTTTGATCCTTCCCGGTTGTCCATCTTTCTTCATTCTTTTTCATTGGGGCCTGGGGGACCCTCTACACAGTTTAATTTCTGCTCAAAACTTGTTTCTTGGGAAACTTCAGGGTTTCGCTGACTATTCAGGCTGATGGATAGCTTTGCCTAAGACAGCGTTTTTCAAACCCAGCACAGCCTTTTTTAATGTGGAAAAAAAAACCTTAAACATCAGGGTTTTGTACTTGTAATTTTTATTACTCTCTAGTGTTATGTAGGTACTTAGGGAACAAAGCTAGATACAAAACAGTTAAACCTATTGTTCTTATTTGGCTATTAGGCCAAATGATTTTATAATTTGAATACAAACAAAGCCTCAAAAACCAATAGAATTTAAGTTAGCAATATTGATTTAATCTGATGGATTTTGTGGTTTTGCTAAAAGTAAATCACTTTTTATTGGGTTGAACAGTAGAAAGATGCAGACTTATGTTCTATATTTAGTCTGGCCCTTTGTTTTCACTTCACTTCTAATTCAGAGAGTGCTTGTTTTCATAAATCTTTTGTGAAGACTTTGGTTACAAGTTAAGGATGATCAGCCCCCCACATTTAACCAGGCCCTGCCAGTAAACAGGCCACTTCTTAACTGTAAAATTAAGGTAAATTTAGCAAATCTGTTCTGTTTAATCTGTCTAATCTGTTAAAACGGGGATCAAAACAGAAAATTTTGGTTCCTTCTACTCACGGGCTGATAAGATGGACTGTTAGGAGGCCGGAGGAGGTCTCGTACTCCATCTTGATAGTGAGTAGAACTCAGAGCGCTCTGATGTGGTTCCTTGTGCGTCTAGGGTGCCTGGTACTGTGCCTTTGCTCACTTTTTATCTGTTCCTATTACTAGGAAGCCTCCTTTCTTACAGCACAAACTGACATCCTTTGCCCTTAGAAGCATGATTACATTTAAAGGTGCAGGCCCAGAAATTGCACAGCCAAATAAGTACAGTGAGCTTACAAATGTGTCTTAATTAAAGTGAAAACACTTGCATTTTTCATACATATTAAATCTGGGGCCCTTGAGGAGACTCCCAAGGTCATCTGATGAAAAACACCGATTTGGGGGGGGAGTCTGAGCAATTCTAGTCTCACATCCTAACACAGGAAATTCTCAGAACCTGCTTAGTAACATGACAATCTCTAAAATCTTCTGCTGTACAAATACTAATTCATTTATAAGGCTGGAGAGGAGAAGACAAAACGAGAGGGGAAAAAGAGCTGGCCTGTGGGGCGGGCTATAGGTGAACAGTGCCGGTGGTGTGGCTTGGATGCCGAACTGAGGCCTGGAGCCACAGGGAGTCTGATTTCAGTGAGTCCTTTCTGGTAGTCCTCAGGCACAGACTGTCCCAAACAGTCTTAACTTGGTATAGAAGGTGGCGACTAGATAATCTCTGAAATCCTGGCTGAGATACAAGACTAGAATTACGCACTAAAGCCGTGTTCTATACAAGTGCCCTAAAAATAAAGCCAGCCAAGAGGCTAGCTAGTTAAACCATTGTTTGTTTGTTTGTTTGTTTGCCTGCCTCTTTATCTAAAATACCTTTTCAAGATATTTAAAATTTTTATGTTCAGTTGTATTTTGACTTCATTTGACTAATTGGGGTTTTTCTCCCCCACAGTGAGAGGGTCCAAGCCTGGTAAGAATGTCCAGCTACAGGAGAATGAAATCAGGGGACTGTGCTTGAAATCCCGGGAGATCTTTCTCAGTCAGCCTATCCTACTAGAACTTGAAGCACCACTCAAAATATGTGGTAAGTCTTTGCACGCTAACGGTTCTCTTTGGTTACGTGCTGGAGATCGATTGAGTCAAGGATATATAGATGACCTTGTATTAGCCAGCAGAATCATTTACTATTTATACATAACCTGGAACCACTTAAAATTAAGTTAAACAGCTGTAGCTCTAGAATAAATGCTTCTGATGGGCTTAGTTCATTTAGCTGTGCTTCAAATTTGCTAAAAATCATTGCGGAAGGAAAGAAATGAAGCAGAATGGAGAGCTAAGTAAAGGTCTGAACTGTGGGAATATATAGAAATCACATACGAGCTCTAAGTAGAGCTGGTTATTCCTAAAAATAGACCTCCTTCCTTGCTGCTGCTTTATAGTTCTACTTTTTCTATGCGATAGCACATAATCTGTATAAAAACCTCAACTTTTATTTAAGGAATGCCATATATTTTAGCATATTTGACTACACCGAGAAAGCTTGTGTGCGTGTTTTTAAAGTAAATGCTCCTCGGCACTGTCTGTTGGGGGATTGAAAGCTGAATGAGTGCGTTGGTGGGTGTCGCGCGTTTGTGTCCTTGTTCCCCTGGGGCCCGGGCTCACTGGAGGTGCAGCCGTCCTGCTGGCACCACACCCAGAGACGGCGCTGTCGGAGAGCTGATACTGATCGCCGGCCTGAAAGGAGAACGGTGTTACTTGGCAAGAAGGCCCGCCTAGGCATCGATAATGCTTTCCACAAAATAAATTCTTCATTAGTTGAGTTTTGTGTGAGATTCTGGACATGTACTTAAAATTTTTAGTAAGCTCAATTGAACTAAGATTAATTAGAACTTAGTGTTAGCTGTCAGATTTAACTCCTTATCATAGGGCATGCTGCTGTGCAGTGGGTGTTTAAGGAATATCTTTCCAAAGCTTTGCTAATGAACTGTAAGTATGAAGGTACTGTGTAACAAGGTCTTTGCTTCTAGGTGATATCCATGGGCAGTACTATGATTTGCTTCGACTTTTCGAGTACGGTGGCTTCCCACCGGAAAGCAACTACCTGTTCCTTGGGGACTACGTGGACAGGGGGAAGCAGTCACTGGAGACCATCTGCCTCTTACTGGCGTACAAAATCAAATATCCCGAGAACTTTTTTCTTCTCAGAGGAAACCACGAATGTGCCAGCATCAATAGAATTTATGGATTTTATGATGAGTGTAAGTACTTCTGCATCTAAGGGAAAGTTACTTAAATTGAGATACTCGGTCATAAACTGACATAGTTCTGCTGTAGGGATGTGTGAGAGTTTAGATGCAATGTTATGATCTCTCATTTCCTGTTTCATTAACTTGTTTTTATAGAGTTACATAACCATCACCACAGCCCCCCACACACACACATGCACACATAGGCAAGCATTAATCTATTTCTCTATAGATTTGCCTTTCCTAGACACTTCAAGTAAATGGAATCTCGCAGTGTACAAATAATTACTTTTTGAAATTTGTAATGTAGCTTTTTTCCTTCTGGCACATTTGCGCATAGGGAAAATGGCATTTAACTATCCTAAAATATGAAAACTTGTTTAAAAATTTTATTTGTTTTACATACTGTGGCCCATTTTGGATTGTTTAGTTGAAGGTGCAGGTTGAGTTGATAGTTGACAGAAACAAGATTCTTAAAGTTTGAAAATACCAGTTTTGGCAGAGAATTTTTTGCTGTTGCTATTTAAGTGAAATGTTTTTTGAAAAGTTTTGAACCCTTACCTCCGCCCTCCTTTTGTGCGCATTTCCTCAGGGGAGGGTTCTGTCTGGGAGGAGAGGGAAGGGCAAGGAATTCTGAGTTGGTGGCACTGGCCAGTGTGACTGACGAGACCAGCAAAGCGTTGTCATTCTCGTCCTCCCCTAGAATGCACAGTCGGCCCTTGAACCACACGGGTTTGAACTGCAAGGAGCCACTTCCCCTTGGATTTAAAATTGTCAGCAGTGTGTGTGGAGGGCTGACTTGAGTTACATGTGGCTTTGCAACTGCATGGGGAATTGGGGCCCCTGACCCTCCTGTTTCAAGGATCAGCTGTGTCCATAACCTATTCTCTTGGGGTGTGGTGTTTCTCCATCTCCATTTCACACAGATGTGGTCAGCTGACTTTGTGCTTGTTTGCTTTGCGGTCTCGACACCCAGCTAACAAGTGAGGTGGGAAGGATAACCAAGGAGAAAAGTCTGGGTTCACTGCTCCTCAGATGGTGAAATAAGGGGCGAGCATTGTTTTAGGTACTTGCTAGAGGTGCTACATTTTAGAACAGGTTAAGAAAGGGTTTTTTCTACATAGCTGTTAGCAAGTACTTTGAAGTTTTCATTGAAGTTCAAATCCAAGTGATCGCTTTGTTGTGCCATATACCCTGGTGTGAGAATATTAGCTATATCATTTTCAGTTTCTGTTTAATGCAGAGGCCTTTAAAATGACTTAGAAGGTCAGCATTGGTTGGTTTGGTGGTCAAGACTCAATTATTGATCTCGTAGGCAAGCTGCCCCCCCCCCACCTCCCAATCCATCGGGCAAGTATAATTTGCCACCCAATCATTTTGTGGTCCTAAAAGTGTCCTTGGCATAAGTGGCTTTGACCTTCATTTTTTCCAGTATAGGAGGGTACAGGATACCAGGGCATCCCAACAATTTGGCTTTCCTCAACTATTTGGACAGATTTGTACTTTCAAGGTTTGTGAGTAGGTCTGTAACTTGGAATGGACCTTTCCTGTGGGAACAGCATCATCAAGGCATGCGGCTGTGTGAACCCCACTCTGGCTCCAGAAGTCATGAACCCACAGGCTAGTGAGGCCGTCATGACCGCCGTTTTCACGGGGCGCATTCTGAGCATTCGTGCAGTGTTCAGGACAGCCTCCCTGGAGTGCCTGGAGTGAGCGGTCGGCGTTTCCCTGTAGTCCTGCCTACTGCTCGAGTATTTAGGGGCTGGGAAGTACCTGGTACCTGTAGGCTACTGAGGGCGGGGTGAGGTAGGTGGGCGTGAGCTCACGGCAGCTTCCTCAGAAGGGGGGCGGTGATGGCACATGTGTAAGTTGTTCACAGTTGCCTTTAGAAATAGGAGCTACTTCCTTCTGGGTTGAGATTGGACAAAACAGACTAGGTTCCAGACAATTTGTGCTGCCAAATAATTACTGAGGTTCAGTGGTAGTCCTTGATCATTGTATCTGGAAATCTGATTTCAGACTTCTGTGGACTTTAGAAATGTTTCATGTGAAAATATAAATTGTTGCTTATAGATCAAATATCTCCAAGTATTATATATATAATACTAACCTCTTCCAGGGGATTTTAATAAAAGCTTAGTTTTTGTTTGCTTAAAGATTACCAGAACTTTGCTTTGGGGAAAATTGTCCTAAGAGAATGAATCTATGGAACACCAGTCTCTTTTTAACCATCCTGAAATTTTCACAGGTAAAAGAAGATACAACATTAAGCTATGGAAAACTTTCACAGACTGCTTTAACTGTTTACCGATAGCAGCCATCGTGGATGAGAAAATATTTTGCTGTCATGGAGGTATGTGGCTGATCTGAATTCCAAGTGGAACAGCAGGGCTTGGGATCCCTCTAAGGGTCAGGCTCTGGCATCCCTGAGTCCCCACTGGCTGAGTGCTGGTCAGGTGACTCACTCTCAGTCGTGGGTCCGCAAGGGCACATCTGGGCTGTTCGGGTAGAAGGCTGAAGTCAGCAGTCCGTCTGTTACAGAGAATTCTGACTCTGTAACAGTTTGATTTGAAAACAGAGCAGAACGCATTTTTAAATATAAAATGAACAGCATTTAATATGCTGTACCGTAGATCTTCTAGAACACTGAAAATGGGAGTAGTCTTTTTCTTGGTTTGTTTTTGAGCCTCTTTCAGAATTTTTCCTGACCTGAATTTTAAAAGTTATTCTGCTTTGCTCAGTGGTTATGCTTTGTATAATGTAATTAAAATAGTGATTGCAAAAAGAATTTCTTTTTATCTGTGGCCATAAAATCAAAGAACCACACTATATTTTAATAAAGTTATTACCCTTGCCCTCCAGTACTTAAACTGGTTTGATAGAGTTGGGCATTTAATTCTTTTTTCTTTTCTTTTCTTTTTTTTTTTTTTTTAAGATTTTATTTATTTTTAGAGAAAGGACAGAAGGGAGAGAAATCAATGTGCGAGAGAAACACAGATTGGTTGCCTCTCTTACTCCCCGAACTGGGGGCCTCGCCTGCAACCCAAGCACATGCCCTGGCTGGGAATCGAACCATCAACCTTTTCATTAAAGATTTTATTTATTTAGAGAGAAGGGAAAGGAGGGAGAAAGGGAGAGAAATATCAGTGTGTGGTTGCCTCTAGTGCACCCCCTACTGGAGACCTGGCCCATAACCCATGTGCCCTGACAGAATTGAACCAACTACTTTACTCTTTGATTCACAGGCCAGCACTCAACCCACTGAGCCACAGCAGCCAGGGCTGGACGTTTGATTTTTAACTCAACTGAGTGTCACCCACTCAGCTGAGCTGGTCTGATTTTATGGTCCTTTGGACAACACGTGTTTCCTAGAAAGCTACGTCACCCCTATCTGTAGCCTCTATGCCTAGTAATTATAAATGGTCAGTAATAAAATTGAAAATGTACAATTTTTGTTATTGTCATAACTGGGGAGGCTCTCAGAGGATTGGAGCAGTAGTTTTTAAGTCACAATTTTAATTTGATAGGACTCTATATGTTGAAGTAACTGTTTCCACATAGTGTGCCCACAGATGAGTACGTATAACAAACTTCAGTGCTTACTCGGTATTTTTTAAACCAAAGCTTAATGAGAAAACGTACCCACGGATTTCGTTTGCCTTCATGTTAAGAGTCATTGAGTCTCTGTATACAAAATGAAACTGTTCAAGTACCACTTTAAAGTTGTTTTCTGCCTTTTTTCCCCCCATTCTCTTAATAGGTTTATCACCAGATCTTCAATCTATGGAGCAGATTCGGCGAATTATGCGACCAACTGATGTACCAGATCAAGGTCTTCTTTGTGATCTTTTGTGGTCTGACCCCGATAAAGATGTCTTAGGCTGGGGTGAAAATGACAGAGGAGTGTCCTTCACATTTGGTGCAGAAGTGGTTGCAAAATTTCTCCATAAGCATGATTTGGATCTTATATGTAGAGCCCATCAGGTATTGATTTTGAATTTTACATGTACACTTACGCGCATGTGTGTGAGCACAGATTCTCCTTGTTGATTTTGGTGGGTAGGTATTGCTAATTTTTACAACGTGTCTCTGGAAGTTGACCTGCAGGATGTCAGGCTCAGTGGGAAACTGAAGAATGGTTGTACTCACCTAAAATTTGCACCTACTTACACTGAAAACATTCTCTCTCCAAGGTGGTTGAAGATGGATATGAATTTTTTGCAAAGAGGCAGTTGGTCACTCTGTTCTCTGCACCCAATTACTGTGGAGAGTTTGACAATGCAGGTGCCATGATGAGTGTGGACGAAACACTAATGTGCTCTTTTCAGGTAGAGGATGTTTTCAACATGGTTTCCTTTATGTCTGGATTTTACTGAGTGGAAAAAAAAAAACAATTGCTACTTTCTGCCTGCTGTTCATTTATGTTAAATAGACTAAATGTTTATTTTCTTTAACTATTGTTTATACTAGTTCAGTAATGAGTAGACCCCTTTCAGAGGAAAAAATTCTCATAGAATCTTTCACCTGGTGTCAAATTTAACTGTTCTTGCGTTATTTAAACAGAAAAAAAAACCAACCAGTACATTAGCTCTTTGTGCTGTGGCTCCTTTATACTATAACCCTAAACCCGCAGCCTCCCTGTAACAGCTAAAGTTAAATCGCCCCGTGCACGTGAGAGCGGCCCCCCTGCCGCGCACCAGATGTGCCGTGACTGCTCACTTCCCCCTCCACTCTTCTGCTCTTCTCGGGCAGTTTCTCTGAAGCCTCCTTTGGTTCCCCATGACGGCACTGGGCCTTTGCTCGGCGCAGCAGCACCGTTTGCCCAAGTCTGCTTCCCAGTCTTCTGCTCGTTCACTTTTGTCGAACTCGGATGACTTCGGCTAGCCTGATCCTGAACACAGAGCCAGTGAGGTCACGTGGCAGTTAGTTAAACAGATTAAAACAATTTTTCTTGCACCAGTCACCAGGGAGACCTTGTCCCAGAGGTGGTGGGAGGGCCCCCGGGCGGCTGATACACGCTCTTCTGTAACACCACCTCTCCCTGCGTCAGAAGGCTTAGCCTACAATCATCACTTTTTTTCCAGATTAGATTTATCTGTGTCGGCTTGGTTCTGTGCTCTTGGGGCTTTCAAAGTTGTTGAGTGGTTTTAAAGTCAAAGCCTTTCTGAGCAAAGGTCTGGAAGGGATTAAGGGCTCTCGAGAGGCCTTGGAGTTGAGTCTGTTTCCTGAAATGCCTGCCTCTGTATCTTCGCAGATTCTAAAGCCTGCAGAGAAGAAGAAGCCGAACGCCACGAGACCCGTCACACCTCCAAGGGGTATGATCACAAAGCAAGCAAAGAAATAGATGTCATTTTGACACTGCCTGGTTGGGACTTGTAACATAGAGTATATAACCTTCATTTTTAAAACTGTAATGTGTATTGGTCAGCTTGCTCAAATAGTGTTTGTGGGGCCCTCCCTTCCATTTTTGAGTTATCGAATGGCATTTGCTGGTTGTAACAGCAAATGAAAGACTTCACTCCCAAGAAAAAGATGTTTTGTTTTTTTGTAATTCTCTTTCTTTTGCAAACAAATTTAATGATAGTGTTAAAGCTGTACACCCCAGGACAGTTTATTCTGTCTAAGGGGTGAGTGTACAATGATCCCTTTTTTTAATTTAGTACAACCCATGAATAATGTAAATGCTCGTTTTCTTTAGGATATAAAGAGAGCCCTAGGGTGCTCAATCTGTACATGTTATTGTCACAAATGCATCCTGTTGATACAAACCACTGTGAACATTTTTTTTTTTTAATTTTAAGAATTTGTTTCAAAGGGATTGCTTATTTCTCATTGTCTTGTCATGTACAAACTGGTTTTTATAGCTCTCAACAACATTAGGAGTAACCTTCAACCTTGCCAGCGTCACTGGTATGATGTATATTTAATTAAAGCACACTTTCCTCTACCGTATACTTAAAATGACGATTAAAGCCATTATTTTAAATGTTTGTGACTCTTTCCTAAAGCCAAAGTTTCTGTTGGAAATGTGTATTGACACAACCCCCCAAGTACAAGGCGGTGTATGGCTGCGTACCTGGGCCACCTTCTTGAGGATTCGAAACCAGGTTTTTGAGTTTGAATAGCAATTAGTAACATAGTGCAGTTTAAGCTATTAATGATTAAAGTTAATAACATTTTGTACAATTTCCATATAGTCTATTCATTAAGTAATCTTTTTACAGTTGGATCAGGCCTGAACTCGTCCATTCAGAAAGCTCCAAATTATAGAAACAATACTGTTCTTTACGAGTGACCGATTATGCTTTCTCTGGCCTACATTCTTTATTCTGCGGTGAAGTTGAGTCTTAAAAGTCAAAACAAAGGAACTTACAGTCCACCAGTTTATACAGAATTTACATTATCTGTGACTTTTTTTAACTACAACCTGTTAAAAAGAAATCTGTTTGAACAGACGACCATGTACAACACCATGTGATGGAAGTGAATTCAGACTTATTAAATGGCAAACTTGTTAAATCCTCTCAGTGTCTGTCTGTCAGCACAGCGCACACAGGAGAAGTGTTGATGGCGTGTGGAATAGAGTTTAATGAATAAATTGCTCTGGAAATCACACAATTGCAATTCGAATTTGTCTTCCTTCAAAGAGTCTCTTTTCCCAAGATGGATTATAACATTACATGGATGCTCATATTCTTTGAGTTCTAACCTGGGTTTGTGGAAAGATGAGGTCCTGTCCCAGTAGCTCAGTTGCTTTTAGAGCATCATCCCAGCACACCAAAGTTGTGGGTTCCATCCCCAGTCAGGGCACATACAAGAACCAACCAGTGAATGTGTAAATGAGTGGGACAGCAAATCGATGTCTCTGTCTCGATAAAAAATTCTAAAGGGAGGGGTGTAGAGCTGGGGGTCTGCACAAGGGCGACAAGAGAAGGCTTTGGCGTACTCACTGGTGGGACTGTGACAGTTGAACGCACAGAGGGGCCTACAATTCACTCAGCTTGTTCCACATGCCGTAAACAGTTCTGGGATACCAAAGGATGCTTACAAGGTTCATGTCAGTGGTGATGCAGAGTAACATCAGGAAAACTGGGCATAGGCAGAAGTCAGTTTTCGTCTGTCCTTGCTGGACTGTGTCCGAGCTTCAGGTGGAGAGTGAGAATGAAGGTGCACGATCGGTGCCTTTAACCTTAGCCCACGTTTGAAGCAGGAAGTACCTAAAATTCCTGGCGTCCCTGAATGAGTGCGTGATGGAGTGAGCACAGATTCCGTCTGATCAGCACAATGGCTTCAGTAGCCGCAGCAGGCATGGCCTTGGCATTTATTGCAAATATCAGTAAGTTCCAATGACAGGCATTTTTGTTGTGAGAATTACGCTGTTTTGTCAGTTACTCGAAGTGATAAGTAGAGCAAAAGTAGGTTTACAGTTCGTATGGAAAATACATTAAATAATACAGGAATAAACAGTAAACCTACTTTTGCCTCCCTCTGTTACATAGTATTAAATAAAGCATTTAGTTCGTTGTGGAAGCTTGTAATCAAATAGCTTAAGAAAGCAATAATTTAATGGGAAAAGAGATCATTACCCAGATAAGTTTAGGAAGAACTTTGAGCTAACAAAGTTTATAGGAATCTTAAGGCAGAAAACTACTTGAACAACAAAAAAAAATTTTTTTTAAGATTTTACATATTTATTTTCAGAGAGAGAAAGAAACATCAATGTGCGGTTGCTGTGGGCCATGGCCTGCAACCCAGGCATGTGCCCTGACTGGGAATCGAACCTGCGGTGCTTTGGTTCACAGCCCGCGCTCAATCCACTGAGCTACGCCAGCCATGGCATGAACAACAAAATTTTTTTTTTAAGATTTTATTTATTTATTTTTAGAGAGGGAAGGGAGAGGGAGGGAGAGAGAGAGAGAAACATCAATGTGTGGTTGCTGGAGAACATGGCCCGCAACCTAGGCATGTGCCCTGACTGGGAATCGAACCTGTGATGCCTGGTTCGCAGCCCGTGCTCAATCTACTGAGCTACACCAGCCATGGCATGAACAACAAAATTTTTTTAAAAAAACTTTAAGGCATGCAAATACTGGAAATTAATCTGTGGCAACAGTCTCTTAAGTACTTCCAAAAACATTCAGAAATCATCTTGAGGCATTGCACAATACTTGAGATGGAGGGATTGTGTACAGTAAAGTCACCAATCAGGTTTTTATTTTTTTTTTACAAGTCTTGGAAGAGACAATGTCGTGTTAATATTAGGACACAGCCTTCAGTGGGGGTGGGACCAGCCAGGGAGCCACCTGCCTCCCCCAGCCTGGGGGCAGAGCATCCGCAGGGGCAGTAAAGACTCAGTCTGAGAAGGGACTGTTGCTGCCCAATGTCAAACTTCGGAAAATAATTACAATTGTAAGACAGATTTTGGGGGACAGATTTCAAATTCATTATTGTATCACCCAGTTCTCTAGTAGTGATATTGGCTGAGCCCAAATGTTGAATTGTAATCTTTCAGCCAAGACGTGTATTTGGTGCAACTAGAAAACACTGAGGAGCCATTTGAAAACTCATATTCCTTTTTTCTAGCCACCCAATTAGCCCAGTAGCAATGTCGGTGTCTCCCAGAGAGGACCAGCCCACATACCAGTTGTTCAGAGCTGCTGAACAGGAGAACAGTAACCAGCCATGTTCTTGGGCAGACCAGCTGCTCAACCTTTCCAGCAAAAAACCCTGGCAAGTTAGGTAGGTGTGGCAGGAGAGCAGGTGGACTAAGGACGCTCTTGCTGAGGCTGGCAGAGGTTCATGTGCCATCTGCTGGACACGTGCTCCTTCACCAGCCCCATGAGCCTTCCGAGGAGTCAAATCCCCTCTTTTACCCACACAAAAGCACTTCTTTCCATATTGGACACCCCATCTACAAACACCAGTAGTGCCAGTCCGATGGGAATAGAGTGTACCCTCAAATAATCCCCCCTCCAGGGGGCTGTAGAAGGGACGTGACGATGCCCAGATCCAGTGGGTCAGGTTGGCCGGGGTTGCTCACCAGCTCCGTTCAGGTTGGTTTCAGGGCTGCCCCCCCCCCTTCCGTTCTACAGCTTTAGGGCCACTGAGTTGCACCCGGGAGAAGGAAACCCCAGCAATCTGAAGATCTGCAATGCAAATGTATTCGACGCACATTTTCATCACCTTGAATAGTACATTTTTATAAGATGATTTTTTTAATCCATGGTCTCGTTCAGGTCATTACCATCTCATTCAAAACTCCAGCCTGTGTCTTTGCATTTATATAATCAAAGAGTTGGAAAAGTTGATCTGCCTTCTCTTCCCAACTCCAGAAAGATGGGATGCCTCTAAGACCATGCTATTCAAACTTTTTCTTGACAGATAACAGAGAACCCTTCAAATAAAATGTGAAAGACGTCCTATGTAAAATGAATAAAATCAGAGCAGCTCCACTAGAAGCAGAGGCTGAGGCCTGCGTGGCCCCCCCAGCATCAGCCCCCCAGGAGTAAAACCACCGCTCAGAGATGCTGCTACTTCCAGGCCTGTGTGGTTAGACCAGCACCAGCAAGCTGTCAGCACGACCTTCCGCTATGACGGCCTTCTCAAACCTGGTGAGGCCTCGGACCTAACGAGCTAAGACGTGCAGTCGGAGTACTCTCCAGGTAGCAAGTCAATCAGAGTTTCCTAGCTGGCTTTCCCTTCTCGGCCTCGCATTTTGGGACAGAGGTCAAGAAAGCATTCTGCACGTCTGAACAGAACATCCTCTAGGAGATTGAACAACAATAAAATAAATTTTTAAAAAAACATCCTCTAGGAGACCAGGACTTTACATCGAGCGAGTGCCAGGGCCACTCCTTTGTTTTCTCGTGTGTGTCTGTAATTTAATTAGATGCCTCGAGGTGTTATCATTCTCTCTTACATATTTTATATGCTGTATATTTTTAGTGTATTTCTTAAACGTATCTTAGTACAAAAATATATATAAAACACCCGCATACCCAAACCTAAATTAAGAAAAGGAAGAAGAGTACCAAAATCTCAGGAGCCCCTATGTGCACCTCCCCAAGGACATACTCCTGAACTCGAAATTTGTCATTTCCTTGCTTTTTTTTACTGGGTGCATCCCCAAATGACCTGTTGCTAAATTTTGCCAGTTTTGAATTTTGTATAAGGAAATTACACTCACATGTATTCTTCTGTGAATAGTTTCTTTAAACATTTATTTTTTTAGAGCTCCATGTTGGCATGTTCAATTCCCGTTTTAGGATTTTGGGGGTGCAGTGGAGCGTGGGCCCTCCTTTCTTGTCTCCACGTTTTTCCCCCCTCCTTAAGTAGGTCCAACTTTATCCCCTGCCCCACTGGCCTGAGAGAGCTGTACAAATTACAGCGGAAGGTCTCCAGGGTTTTGTAGAAGCCCTTTAAGGCACAAGTTCAAGGTTCTTATTTCCACTCTGTCTGGGGATCAGCCTGCTAAGCCCTTCCATGTCAGCCCTGTAGTTTATTTTTTTTCAAACGTAGTTTTTAGAGTTCATTCAGCCTTTCAGCTGTTTTCATTGGGGGCAGGGAGGTCTTCAAGGTCTTTCTCCACACTTTGGTGTCTCCAAACCTCTTAGCTCCTGTCTATTTCAATAGTTGATCTAATTAAGTTGAACCCTTGACATGGTAAAGTCGAATACACCACCACTTAAACCTTGACCCTTTAGAATTCAGGTGTCTGTCGGATTTCTCTCGAATAGTTTCATCTTTTGATCACATTTCAAGTGGTAATTATTTTTTACTTTATATTGTTTGAAGTTACCACCTGCAAGTCCTTTTAAGATCAGAGTTTGATGTAGAAAGCAGTTTACTGGGTTTGTGCATTACTCCTGTTACTGGAAAAACCCGTTAATTAGCTGTGCAATTTTCCTGCTATAAGGATTTATTGTACCACTTGGATTCCACACCAGGACCCAATGGGGTGAGTCCGTTCCCCAAACCGGAAGTGAATGGGCGCTGAGCAGCAGCAACACCCAACAAATGTCCAAGTATGGGTGAGGGCTGGATGTCCCTGGCAGTGAGGAAGAGAAACCCTGACCCAAACAATAGTGAAACATACTGTCGCTCAAAAATGTAGGTGTGCGTGTGGCTGCTGGGGTGAGTGGCCCCGTGGCAGCCAGCCCAGTGCTCCCACCCGCTGCTTTGCCCTCAGACCCGGAGTAGGGGTGCAGTCCCGGCCTCGTGTCCAGATGTCCGCAGGAGGAGGGAAGCTGTCTTCTCCTGCGGTGCTCCTGGGAAGAGCAAACTTCCCCAAGCCCCCCCCCCGCCTCCCCCCCTTCTCACTGGCCAGAGCTTGCAGCCACAGGCCATTTGCTGACACACAGTGGCAGGGAGGGCCATCTTCGGGTTTGGGCTGATCATCTGGGTGGAGAGAAATGGGGGAGTCCATCCAGGTTTGCTTCCGGACCGCTGTGGAGCCATCTGGTGCGGCTTTGTCAGGCTGGCCAAGAGGACTGACCCACTTCGTCCAGAGTAGTTTCCATGAGTAACCAGCAGGTGGAACAAGGCGATGTGGGCAGCGTGGGCTCTGCTCACTAACACGAGAACCAGATGTTTCCAGTGTCCCCTGCCCTCCTGTTCCGAAGGTTACGTCTCACCCACTTCCATCAGCAGGAAAGATTTCAGAGAACTGGAGAACTTGACCCACAAACATGAGCACCCACCGCCCCTGTCACCGGTAGGGGAAGAGTCTGTTGAGAATCCTGTGTCTGGAGCATTGTTCGGGTTCCAGCTCTGCCTCCTCCCTGCTGAGTGGCCTCGTAATGACCTCTCGGGGTCTCAGTCTTCTCTGTGATTTGGGGACAAGATGTTTGCACAGCGCTTGGCCCACAGTAAGGGGTGAATAAAGGGAAGCTTTTGCATCCCACAAACCCAGCTAGGCCAGGGGGACTCTCGTGTGGCCCCACTGCCCCTCCCACCACTGGGAGTCCCCTTTCTCTGCTCCCTTCATGAGCGGTCGTTTTTCCATGAGTGGTTTCTGTGTCTCTTCTCCACTTCCTCCCCTCTCTGCCTCCTCACCCCACTCCACCAGCACCTGACGCGTCTAGTCCTCCGCCTTCCTCCACACGCTCCTCCTGGTTCCCAGGATGCCTCCCAGCTGCTCTTTGGTCTCCTCTGTAGCCCCTCCCTCATCTGCTGCACCTCCAGCTCAGTCCCGGCCCCTGTGAGTACACTCTGGGAGGAGAGGGTGGTTTCGGCCTGGCCCGTGGTCTTCAACACCCACTGTGCACGGAAGCCTCCCTCAAAGAAAACCCCCTTGTTTTTCTCTACACTCAATACTTTTGCCTCAACAAATGTGTGGGTTTTCCACACCAAGCAATTCTGACACCCACTGCCTGGAGTTAGCACAGACCGCACAAGTCAAGGGCTCAGTCCCACCAGGCTGCCCCACGGCTTCAGACGCCAAGTGCAAGTCCAGGTTGTCATCTGTGCTTCTGATGGAGCCACTGTAAATCAGAGGATGCCAAGACCTCCCTCCCTGCATTCAGTAATCTGCTAGAATGGCTCGCAGAACTCGGGGGAAAGGGCATACGTACAATTAAAGGCTTCTTATTGAAGGATACAACTCAGGAACAGCCAGACAGACGGAAGGGATGCATGGGGCAGGGTATTGGGAGACAGCGCTCAGCCTGTACGCCCTCTCCAGGTGCTCCACGCACTTGGCACCTCCGCCTCTCTGCAGACCCGGGACTCCCTGCATCCCTTCGGCGAGGGGCTTTCAGTGGAGGCTTCCTCACACAGTCATGCCGGATTCCATCTCAGCCGCCAGCCCCTCTGTCCTCCCCGGCAGAGGTTGGCAGGAACTTAAAGTTCCATCCCTCAAATCACTTGCTTGGTTCCACTGGCAACCAGCCCCTCATCCTTTTAGGGGCTTTCCAAGAGTCACCTCCAGAACACCAACTCAAGTGTGGTTGAAAGGGCCTCGTTAAAAATAACAAGAGACACCCCAGGGCCGGGGACCAAACCAAATACAGGGTGGGGAAAGTAGGCTTACAGTTGTGAGTACATGAAACACAGAGTTGCTTGTATTCTCATTTCTTAACTATTGTATTATTCTCCACATGAACAACTGTAAACCCACTCTTGCCTCTCCCTGGGTTTTAAGAAGTTCCTATTGCCCTTATCACCTAAGAAATTGCAGGGGTTTGGGGAGTTCTGGCAGGCAGCCAGGGACAAAGACCAAATATATATATTTCTTCTAGCACAAAGTCATACCCCAAACCCCTCTGCCAAGTTCCAGGCTCAAATCCTACTGCCTAATGACACCGCCACTTCTACAGTTCAAACCAAACGATCAAAAGCACCTAGGATGTTCCTCCCTCTGTCCCGTCCCAGGCTTCCCCATCTCCATGATGGCAGTCTCTTCCTCCCCCTCCCTGTCCAGCCCACCCACAGTTCTCATCTGCGTGTTCCGTCTCCCAAATGGATCCCCATCCCGTGCCCTTTCCCCTACTCTCAACACCCTAGTCCATGCCATCACAAGCTCCCACTGCCACTTTCGTTTTCGCTGTCCTCATAACCCAGTCCCCACCCAGCAACCAGAGTTATCTTTGTAAAGTCAAACCACGTCAGTGGATGAATCGATAAACAAAGCGTGATCTGTCCATTCAGTGGAATATTCAGCCATAAAAGGAATGAAGCCCCCCTGACACCTGCTACAACGTGGATGAACCTTGAAAACGGGCTGAGTGAAAGCAGCCAGACACACAAGGCCACATAGTGTGCAACATGTCCCGAGTAGACAAACATGCAGAGAGAGAAAGCAGAGCAGTGGGTGCTTGGGGACAGAGGTGGTTGGGAGTGGGGACTGACTGCTCACTGAATACAGGGTTTCCTTTTCAGATGGTGGAAACATTCTTAAGCTGAATAATGGTAAAGGTTAAACACCACCATGAATGCATTCAATGCCACCAGTTATATACTCTATAACGGTTAAAATGGTAACGTGTATTTTGCCACAATTTAAAAAGTCAAATTGCGTCCCTCCCCTGCTTAATACTCCCATGGCTTCTCCCACTTTTGTGTGAACTCCACCCCCTCTTATTGGCCTCTGCCCTCTGCCCTTTGCCCTGACCTCACTTCTCACCTCCCTCTTCCCCTCCTCCAACACCATGTGCTATAATTCTGCCTTTTGGTTTCTCACCAGGTCAAACATTTTCCCACTTCAGGCCCTTTGCACATACTGTCACTCCCTCTGCTGAGAGGGTTTTCCCCTCTCCACCAGCGCTCAGCGTTAAAGAGAGGCCTTCCCCCACCACCCTGCTCTGGGGGGGCCTCATCGCTATCCCCACCACTCTTCTCTGCCACGACCCTCTGGTCATTTCTCTCATGATATTATAATCTGGTCTCTGGGTGCCTCTCTACAGAGAGTAAGTTGACAAGAGGAGGTGTCCGCCTCTGTTTCCTCATTGCCTAGCACATAATTGGCACTCAGAGACTATTTGCTGGATGAATGAAAGATCAGCCAGGTAGCAAGGGAAAGAGGTGGAGGCAGGATTTAAACCCAACTCTCTTTGATGTTACCTCCTATGTTCTTTCTACTCTTCCACGTGATTTGGAACTGCACAGCTGAAGGATGAGCCAAGTGTCAGAAACGGGGGTCAGAGGGAGCCACGGCCTTTTCATGGGGCTACATGATCACACACGGGCACGCAGGCCTTGTGCAGACACCCTCGTGTGGTCGTCACTGCTGCCGGTGACTCACAGCCGCTGGGAAAGGAGCCTCCGGACCCAGACTGCAGATGCAACTCTGGGAAATCCACACCGAGCCCCTGCCCGGCCCTGGCCAAGCTCTCTTCTCCTTCTTACTCCTCGTAGTTCACACATTCTCCTAGAGCCCTGCCGGCTTTCACCCCAGGAAGGGAAGTGGTCAATGGCAGCGGCGGCTGCAAAGACTGCCCTGGAGGAACCAAAACTAGCAGAGACAGCCCTCTGTCTTCCCACTGGGCAAAGCCAGCACTGGCCAGTGCCCCAGCCTGGTGTCAGAGGTTCTGGGCACCAGCAGACCCAGACCCAAGGGCCGTGCTGAGAGCTTCCTCAGAAGGCACCATGACACCCAAAGTTGGGACATTCAGAAAACTCCTGGGGCAATGATGGACACACACTTAAGGGAGCAGAGCTTACTCCATTGTAAGAAATGTGAAGAATGGGGGCTAAGGGGGGACTCCCTGTGCAAAAGATCTGTGTCGGCATTGCCCAAACCAGGGATTAAATCCTTCCAGTAAAGATGAAATGTTCCTAATCTTTCTAGTGACATGGGCCCTCTCGAGGTAATGTGTTAAATGCATAAAACAGAGCATATTAAATTACAAAAGACACAGTTATCTTGAAATGAAGTCATTGCATTATTTTTTTAATTAATAAAGTGATAAAGTAATGTACGAAATTCCTTTGTGAATAGATGAAACTGTACGAACTAAGGCTGGTTTAACAATTACTGTGATTTTCAAGTAGTGGTGATTGTAGATTATATTGTGAGATATTTACAAATATTAATACTTTATAGTGACTTGAAAACATCTGTGATTTTGATTGATGCTGAAGGCCCCCCTGGGTGCTGCTGAGACAGCTGGTGCCTACATCCCTAACTGGAGGGAATGGTAAATTTCAATCAGAGGTTAAAGAGGATAAAGATGTGATTTTTTCCCCCTCATCCAAGGTTATAGACCTCTTAGATTCTTTCTTTTGCAAGTGACCCTGCCCTCAGGATGGTTGGCCTCACCTCCCCAACTAAAACGGGAGCTCACTGAGAACCAGGCCTGCTCCTTCATCCTACACTAAGTGTTTAGAAAGGACCTACTATGCATTAGGTATCCAGTACTAGTCTACTGAGTCTCTTGGATTTTCTGGGTAGGCATTTGTGTTGATTGTGAAGGACAGACAGTTTTTCTCTTTTCAACCTTTGCGCCTCTTGTTTCTTGTCTTATTGCATTGGCTGGGATCTTCAGTTCAAAGTTGACTAAAAGTGATGCCGGGGCACCCTAATCTTATTATGCTGAATGCTCATGTATTAATCCATGCAATTGCCTACTTACATCATAGAATGTAAAGCCCCTACTGTATGCCACATTCTGTGCTGGGGATAAAGATGTAACACAACTGAGATCCTTTTCTGTCCACTGAGAAAACTAAGTAGAGGGATTTCAGGAAAGACAGCCATATTGAGAATTTGGCTAAATCCTCTCACCATGCCGACCTCCTCCCTCAGGGTCCTGATTCCCAAAAAGTATGGAAACAGATTCCGGCTGGTGGCCCCAGTCTCCAGGGCATAGGGAAGGTTGGCAGCTGCAGGCTTTCCCAGGGCCCCTGCCACATGCGGCAAGGAGGCAGCACACGGTGGGGAGAGGAATGAGTGATGCCCCCAGCAGGAGCTGGCCAGAAGACCGAGCCAGGTGCAGTACTGGAGCCTGCTGAGGCCACGAGCTGTCTGTTCTAAGTCTGTAGCTACAGGCAGGACCCGTTGTCCAAAAGAAAGAGAAGTGCTGCTTCTAGGTGGGCAGTTAAGTATTACCACTTCCCTCTGCCTCTTCCCTCCGCAGCCACTGCTGTGCACAGAGGCGTGAGCACAGAGGACTGAGAAGACCCCTCCACACATCCTCTCCACTCTGTCTAGCTGCCCTGGGGGCTCACATTTCAAATGCACCAGACCGTGCCTGGGGGACTGGAAGGGGACTGTGGTAATCACCAAATGAGACTGAGGAGTCAGATCAAACCAAGATGTTTTAAGAAGCCGGCTACCCAGCAGGAGGTGGGAGACAGGCTAGGGAAGAGCAGCCTCGGCCCCCTCCGTGGTCTGAGCCAATGGAAACAATAGCCCTGAGGTAGGCAGAATACTGCCCCCCCAGAAATACCCACAGCCTAATCCCTAGAACCTGGGCGTGTGCTCCCTCACCTGACAAAAGGAACTTTACAGATGGGTTTAAATCTGGGATCTCGAGGTGGGGAGGTTGTCCTGGCTTGTCCAGGTAGGCCCCATGCAATCACAAGGGGCATTTTAAGAGGGAGAGAGAAGGGTCAGTTCTGGGGGAGACATGATGATGACCCGAGGTTACAGTGATGCAGCCAAGAGCAGAGGAAGGCCGGCAATCTCTGGGAGCTGGAAAGGGTGAGGAACGGATTCCCCCAAGCCTCCACTTCCGAGCTGCGCTGTTCTCAGCCACTAGGTTTGCGGTAACCTGCACTGATTCAGCTCCAGGGAGCTGAGGCTCCTCTCAGCCCTAGCGAAACCAGACACAAGGAGCTGCATGGAAGGCAGATAGCTTTTGCCCTTGGAAGTTGGGGGCCGTGGCCTTTTTGGAAAGACGGAGGCCAGTGGAACAAGTGATTCCAGTGCGAGCAGCAAAATAAGGTGTGCACGGAGTACTGAGGGAGGCTGGGCCAAGGAGGGCCCCCAGGGGAGGGGCCTTACCGCGGGGCCTGGGAGGTGAGTAGGAGGTGGCCAGGGCACGGGCTGCGGGCAGGAAGGTTCCCTGGAGCAGGGCACCCCCTTTATAGCCAACACCTCCAGCCTCAGCCCCACTCGAGGGGCGTCCTGGCAGTGTCAAGTCTGGCCACCTTCTTAGGACGGTCTGCACCCCCTCCGCCCGCTCACATAGGAGACACTGTTCAGGGGACAAGCAAGGCCACTCAGGGTCACCCCTAAGTAACCACGGGGGTGGGGGTGGGCTGCCAGAAGCCATGCCTGTATCCCAAGGGAGTGGAGTGGGAAAGGGGATCAACCTAGTGCTGCCCCCTCGATGCCCCCGTCGGGAGGAAGTGGCTCCCTCCTCCCGCCCCTTCCCCCAGGCTCGCGGGGGGTGGGGGCAGGATTCTGGTGATTCGCGGTTGGCTCCACCGGCGGGACCTTCGTCCATCGGAGGGGCTGCGGGAGGCCCAGGCCAGGCTCGGGCCTGCGGAGCGGGAGGGCCGGTTGGGGGGAAGCCAGAAATCAAGAGGGAGACCTACAGACAGGCAAGAGAAAGAGCGAGGGGACGGAGACCCAGGCGGGAGCCGGAGGCCAGACGGGAGGGCGTTGGCGGGCGGGCGGCAGGGGCGGGGACCAAGGGGCGGGCGGGGCGCAGGGCCGAGCGTGCTCGCAGTTGCAGCGGTGGCCGCGGGCGAGCGGACCGCGAGGTAAGAGCTCCCCGGGTGGGACGCGCCCCTTCTGGGTGCGCAGCCCTTCTCCCTGCGCCCCAGCCCCCCGAGGAGAGCGGGCCCCCGCCACCCTGCGGGGACCCCGCGGGATCCCAGCCTGTCCACAGGTGGCCTTGGTCCTACGGTTTCCCAGCGCGGGCGGGCAGTGGCTTCCCCGGAACCCCTGCCTCGCTCAGGGGTACTAGAACCCACTGCAGGGGGCGGGGGAGTGGGGGGCAGGAGACGACACTCATGGGAACTGGGGGAGAAACCTCTTGTCCTCAGTTGTCTCCCCTCGAAAGGGGAGTCATGACCCCCCGTTCGCCTGGAGTTTGGGCCAGGCGTCTTCCCTTCGTCACAGCCAGGCAACAGCCGCCAGTGAGGAGGTCCTATCCTTGGCTCCCTCCTACAGGTGAGGGAACCGAGACTCAAAGACGGCAACCACCTGCCTTGGGCCACAAAGGAAGGAGGCAGAGCCAGGACTTAAACCCAGGTTGGTGTGAGCCCCTAAATCCGTTTATTCCTCATCTCCGTCCTGCCCCATCCCCACCCCAGACTGCAGGGAGGGAAGGGGGGATGGGTAAAGCCAAGGCTGGGTGTCCCCGGAGGAGGCTGAAAGGAGCCAGCCTGCCTGTCCCTGCAGGAGGAACCCTTAGGGCACCCGGTCCTTCACCTGGGTGAGGGGTTCGAGAAATTAGAATGGTGGGTTGGGGCAGGTTAAACTGCAGGAGTTGGGGGAGCAGGGCAGCCCCCTCCAGGAACTTCGAGGCCTTCACTTCACGGCTCCTTGGGTCACAGGAGGCTCTTGTGGGCTTATCTGGGGGACTTCACCTCTCCATGCCTTGGTTTCTTTCTCTGTCCCATGGGGTCAGACAAGGTACCTACCTCACAGGATTGCTGAGCAGATTAAATGAGATGATTGGTGTAAAGGCTTAGCCTAGCTCCTGGACCAAGCTGTAACCCCCTCCATCCCCATGCCCGCCCCCCCGAGAGCACTGCTCTGTCCCAGACACCTTTAACCTGAGCCCAGTCAGAGCTCTCTGAGATCTGCAGTGTTTCCGGGCAATGCCACCTGCGGCTGAAGCTTCTTGAGTAAGACCAAGACTCGGGGTGGCAACTTCTCCCTGCTGTGACCCTTTGTAGGAAAGGCTGGTAGGAGCAAGGGTTTGAAAGTCTCTGGGCTGCAGCTTACACAATTCCAGAACCGCTCTGCATTCCCCAAGCCCTCCCCCACCACTGGTTTAGCAAGAAGGAGGAAGCCCAGAGCATTTTGCTATCTAATCTCTCCTCCTGGTCCTGACACCCAGGCCCACAGCGGGCTCTAGCCCTCGGCATACACGGTATTTGGCCATTCCCACCTCAGCGCCCCCAGATCCTCAGCACTGAGTGGGCCTGTTTGAGTCTGGACTCTCTTGTCCTGTCATTCTCCTCTCACTTGGCTACCCGTTGTAGCCACACTTCTCTCCTTGGAGATGCTGAGTTCTCTGCTCCCTCGGAGCCTTTGCACGTGCTCCTCCCGCCCCCCATCCTAGGAATGTTCTTTCCTGCCATCTTCTTGAGACTTACGTCCTTGCACCTCAGGACTGCCACAAAAGACTCAGAAGTCTGCCCTGCCCACCTTACTGCAGGGACTACGCTCACCCACTCTGTTGAGTTACTGTCTTTCCTTCCCACTCTCAGCCCTGGATCCTGTTACCTTGCTTGTGTTTTTCCTTGGTTCCCCATTTGTCTCCCCGGCTAAACTGTCAGACTGCCAGGGCCCCAACCTTAGCTTTGGATTCCCTAGAACCCGGCACTATCTGTACCTGGCACATAGTAAAAGTTCTGATAATTTTATACAATCGCAAGCAGTGTGTGCAAACCATCAGAGGTCTACCCCTCGTTGCTTAACAGCATTCTTTCTACACTTCTACGCTGACCTCAGAATTGCCATTCCTCCCGACTGCCCCCGGCCTCTCTGAGCTTCTCCCTAAAATGGGGCCTGGCACTGTTTCCAGGTTCCAGTCCTAATACCCACTTCACTTTAACCATTTTTGTCCAAATTGCACGGGATTTCTTTTCAGATATAGTTTCCCCAAACTGTTCAAGTCAAGGATGTGATTGTTCTGAAGGCACATGCCGCTTACCACCAGACAGCTGTTTAGAAAAATTATCCCTAGCGATGTGTGCAAGTTTTTCTACAGTCCTACCAGCATTGGGTGTTCTTGTTTTTATTTGTTTTGTCTATTTTAATGGGGAGGTCGTGATAGGTTTACGTTTTCTGTTGCTTGAATTACTGAAGCTGGGTCTTTTTCAACGTGCGTGCTGGTTCTGTTTCCTGTCTTGTGAAGGAAGGAAATCTCCAGGGCACCTTCAGTTTTTCCTTCACCTTCACTTGTGGTGATGGTTCCACTTGAGCCCGTCTTGTGAGAGCAGGGTCAGGGCCCCCAGGGGCTGGCACAGGAACTCATGGAACCAAACTCTGCTGGTTGCAGAAACCGCTCTGCCAGTCAAGCAGCAAGAGAAACTCTTTGAGAGTCCATTAGCACGGTACCGTGGGGAGAGAAAGAACTCTTTTTTTCTTTTTTTAAGTCTTTGTGAATTTTTTTCCAAAACAGTAATTTTTAAAATTGTAAAAGGATCACACAGTGTACAGGGTTATGCACTGAAACATGGGGACATGCAAAAGATTAGGAAACAGCCTACGTGTTGATCACCAGGGGGGCTACACATGTTCCCCCAGGGGAATCCCGGGCCGGCATTCCAAGCAATGCACTTGGTCTCGAGTACACTGACATACAAAGATCTCTGAGATACTGTGTTAGTCTCCTGTGGCTGCTGAAACAACTACCACAATTTGGTGGCTTAAAACAGCATAAGTATATTATGCTTAGTGTTCTGGGGGGTCAGGTGTCCAAAAGCAGTCTCCATGGGCCCAAATCAAGATGCTGGCAGGGCTGCATTCCTTCCAGAGGCTCTGGGGGAGAGGCTGGATCCTTGCTTTAGCAGCTTCTAGAGTCTGCCAGCATCCCTTGGGTCATGACCCCTTCCCTCCCGTCTTCAAATCCAGCAGCACAAAACCTTCTTTCTCATCTCCCTCTGGCTCCAACCTCAGCTTTCGCTGTCACATTTCCTTCTATGTCTGATTCACCCACTCTGCTTTTCAAGACCTTTCTGATTACATTGGCCCCACCTGGGGGTCTCAGCATCCTTATGTAACCACATCTGCAAAGTCCCTTTTGCCATGTAAAGTGGCATACGTCCAGGTTCTGAGGAATAGGCTTAGGATGTGTGCATCTCCGGGGGCCAATATTCAGCCTACCACACCCTGCAGGGAAATAAGCAAGGTTCAGAGCAGAGAGTTGGACTCATGTTTGTTTAAGGGAAAAAGAAAGAGAAAAAGAATAAAATCTGCATGTGCTTGCCAAGGCTGCATAGGAAATGGGTCAGAGTGGCTGCTTCTGAGAAGATCGGGTAGAAGGAAACTCACTTGTCATAGTATATCTCTTTGTATTATTTAAATTTTTACTACATGCATGTGTCACTACGTTAAAAATAATTTTTAAGAAGTAACACATAGTCATTGTAAGACTTCAGACCGTCCAAAAGCTGAGAGAAGGAAAAAATACCCACCCCACTCCCAAATCACTCCCTCTTTCTCCAGCAGTAACCACTGTGAAGAGCTTGGCTATATCCTTGCAAACTTTTTTTTTTTTTACGTTGTTGTTTTTTTTAAGATTTCATTTTATTTATTTCTAGAGAGAGGGGCAGGGAGGGAGAAAGAGAGGGAGAGAAACATCAGTGTGTGGCTGCCTCTTGCGCACCCCCAACTGCAGATCTGGCCCGCAGCCCAGGCCTGTGCCCTGACTGGGAATCGAACTGGCGACTCTTTGGAGAGTCTCCCACTGCTCAGATGTACCTTAACTGCACCAAAGTCTTGTTGGTGGACATTTGGATTCTTTGCTGTTTTCCAGAACAATCTCAACACTGCAATCTATATGTCTGGGTTTTTTTTTTTAATTGAGGTGAAATTCACATAAAATTAAGCATTATAAATAGTTCAGTGGCGTTTAATGCATCGACAACGCCATCTCTGTCCAGTTCCAGAACCTTTTCATCATCCCCCAAGGAAGCCCCGGCCCCGCTGAGCTCTCCTCCCCACTCCGCCCCTCCCCTGCTCCCTGGCAACCACCGGTCTGCTTTCTGGCCACAGTCACATGTTCTGGATAGTGCATATCAGTGGAATCACGTCATCTGGGATGTTTTGTCTGGCTTCGTTCACTTAGCATAATGTTTTAGAGGTTTGCTGACTCTTTATTTTTTATTGGAGTCTAAATGACATATAAGACTGTATTAGTTTCAGGTGTATATCAGTGATTCTATGTTTATACATATTATAAAAGGTATTTCATTTCTTTCTTTCTATGGATGGATGGCATTCTGTCATATGGATATAACATCCTTTATGATTCTGTGTACATGGTACCGGACACTCGAGTTGTGTCTGCCTTTCGGCCATGGATATTTGTGGGTGTGCTTTTGACCGAGTGCCTGTTTCAGCTCTTTCGGGTTCATACCCAGGATGTATGTCCTTCCCCATACACTTTGAGCTTTATTATTTACTAATTTTCAGACACTTAATCAAGTTTAAAAAATATTTTAAAAATGCGTAAGAAAATCTTGCGAAGCACATGCTAAGGCAAATGACCGCAGGATGACAGATCTGGACAAATGTTTTACTGTTTTCCAGATCCAGAGGCAACAGGAACATGGCTACCTGGAACGAAAAGGTAAGATGACTCTGGAGCCTCCAGCCTTGACCGGCCTGGAGAGCGTCACTGTGTGGCGTTTCTAACAGGGCAGAGGGGACATGCCTCTGCGTTCCAGTTATTGTTATTAGAGAAAGGCCGATGGAAACAGCTCATACTTTCTTTCCTTTGTAGTTCCCTATTAAGTTAGGCAAACCGAAAGAGCAAGTGGAAATGCTCGGTGCTGGGCAGGCTGTGGTGAAACCGTCTCATTCCGAGTCCGCGGAGGGGCTGGGCCAGCCCGCATAGCTGTCCTGGAGGAAAGTGAGACGGTGTGTGTCAGGACTCATGGGAGTGTTTACGATCAAACGTGGTCATCTCATGTACGGGAAAGGAAATCACCCACAGAAAAGAAGAAGGGCAGTTAACTTATGGCGCCCTATTTCTTAGCGCGTAAGAGATTGTTGACCGTAGCTGCACCATTATTTATGGACTGTGAAGAAGAAAAAACGGTGCTGCCGTTTATTGTGATAGAATAAGACAACTGACGCTGAAACCGGTCAGTTGTAAAACACTCAGATTTCACAAATGTGAAAATGTGAGAAAATGTGGTCTTTGAATTGGCGATAAAGGTGCGGAAAATGAGGATCAGAAAACGCAGTCATGAGAGCGGTGACCCCTTGGTGAGTGTCTCGGCCATTAAAAAGGTATCAACAAGTCTGATGCACATAACTAGTAGGAAAAGCAGGACACAAAGTCTCCTGCAGTCTTTGACTGTAATTGTAAAAGACATTGGATTAGGGAGAGAGGCAGGTAAAGCAGGTAGATGATGATAAATTTGGTGTGTTTGGGATTATTAGGAATTTATTTCCTTTTGCTCATGTTTTCACAGTACTACTACTAAAAGAAATTGATCTAGGGTAAAGATCTGCTCGTTGGGGTGAATGACAGCAGGTGAAACCGGGGGTGGGGGTCCAGATGGGCTGGGGCCTGAATGAAGCTAGGGAGCTTCCAGGACCTGTCACAGGGCCGGGGGTGGGTGTGAGGCCGCAGACTGCAGGGGAAGCAGAGGCTTGGAATGCAGAACCAGCACCTTCCTGGGGGTTGGAGCCTGTTTGTTGTCACAGGGGGCTGGCCTAGGCGGCACTGTGGGGGGCTGGGGAATTTCGGGCCAGGACCACTTGTAGCAAATAAGCCTCTTAATGGATTCAGAGAACAAGTTCCTTTCAGTGCTCTTATGGAGTCGACTGTGTTTTTTTTAAAAAAAACTTCTAATAGGATTGCTTTTAGGAGCTTTGTAATTTTCCAGCTCTTCTAGTTTTTGAAAGAAAAACAACTGTATTATAGGAGAAACCGGTGGGGTGTTTAGCAGTGTTTCAGTCCTGGTTTGCTGTAGCAAAGGCTGCTGAGAGGGCTGAGCCGGCTGGGGACACCTGCCCTTCTCAGATTCCCTCTCCGCACCTTCCCACCCCTATGGGCCTCCATTTTCCTCTTCTGCAAAATGGGAACAATAACTCCCTGCTAAGTCATGGTGAGGATGAAACAAGAGTGTGCGTGGGAAACACTTGGCAGGATGCCCGACTACAGTGAACACTCAAACTTGGAGGCTGTGGCCTTGGTCATGAGGGTCAGCTGGGTTCGCAGCCCATCAGCTGACCTATTTCTCGTCTCAGATGATTGCATGTCACCAGCCACCTCTGGGGAACATGGGAGCCAAGGGTGCTTAGAAAGCCCTGGAGCCCTTTGGCTCATTTCTCATGAGGCCTCACACTGGTTCTCAATCTGGGCCGAGCATGGCAGACCCCAACACCCAGGCTACTGCCAGACCAACTGAATCACAATCCTGGGGCCCTGGGGCCTGGGCATCGGGGTTCTTTAAAGCTTCTCTATGGTTCCAGTGTGTGGCCAGGACAAAGAGCCACTGGTTAGACTGTGAGGCAAGAAAAGTGGGTGCCCCGAGGTGCTTATCCTGACCTCTCGCTGCTAAGATACTGGGGTTGGGATCGCCCAGATGACTCATTCACACTTGGGATAGGTCTTGATTTCTAGCTGGATAACTTCATTTTTATTTCTTCCTCTGCTTTCATTTTCTTTCTTTGCTTTTGTAAACAAAAGAAAGTGGCTCTGGGCCCCGCCGCCTGGGTCAGAAACCGAGCCCTGTTTCTCACTGGCTGTGTGACCTGGGGCATGTTGCTTGGCCTCTCTGTTCCCGGGTTCCTCACCTGTCGATGGAGACTCAAGCCCCCACTTCGTGGAGTTTTTGCAGTGTGGTTAATTCAAAGCCCTTTAAACCAGAACTCAGAAATGGCAGGTGCTACAGCTATGATCACTGAGATTTCCACAGCTGTAGATACTATCTCCCACATTGTGCCCACCCAGCCTTGCGATTGTCTTGCTATCAAGACAGGAGGGACCCTGACCCTGCAGGGGAATGAGAGAAGTGATGCAGTGCCGGGCTCAGGTGGGGGGTGGGGGGCGGGCGGTACCTGGGCTGCCAGCCTGGCCCCTCAGTGCACAAGAAGCAACCTCCTCCCCCAAAGCTGGTCAGCTGTCACCGGTGGTTGTTTCTGTGAACCTCAAACTTCCTCTCCACCCTAGAGAAGGAAAAACTGTTACGCTTATTTAAAGACTTCCCTGATTTTAAAAATAGGCATTCCTCAGAACACAGATCCCCAGGGGCTGGGGGTGGGGGAGGGGATCTTCCTGCCAGGGATGCAGCCCCCTGCCAGGTGTGTTTAGTGAGGTCCTGCAGGATACTGCCTGAGCAGGAGCCCACCTGGCCTCTGCCCTGATGGGGGCGACAGACTCCCAACAGACACAGACAGGTGGACCTGAACCCACTGGGCGGGGGAGAGAGGAGCCCTGCGTGAGTGCGGAGGGGGAGAGGTGCCTGGTCAGCTTCCTGGAGTAGGGATGCTCAGGATGCTGGGGACAGACCTTCGGAGGGGGGAAAGAAGATGAATGACAAAGTGGAAGAGCAGTGGGAATTTCAGGCAAGAGGAGGGTTACAAAGGTCCTGTGGTTGAAGGAACTTGTGGCGTGCAGAGGGCTGAGCAGAGACATAAGGCCCCGACAGAGAGGAGGGTGGTGGTGGAAAGTAAGATCAGACAGGCAGACGCCGGCCTCGGCATGCAGAGTGGGCCTCTGGAAGGCCCCTGGGTCTTTATTTTTAAGAGCAATGGGAAGCCAGAGAAGAATTTTTAAATAAGGGAGCACATTGGAGCTCCCCAAGTTCACCCCAGGTTCAACGTTCCACTCGGGGAGCTCGTGGAACTCAGCGTACAGTTGGACGGATGGCTGTGATTTCTTGCAGCAAAAGGACACAAATTAAAATCAGCAAAGGGAAAAGGTGCATGGGGTGACGCCCAGAGGAAACGAGGTTCCAGCTGGGGTCACACAGGCCACATTAATTACACCTGCAAAGGCCCATGTTATTCCTAGTAAGGTCACATCCTGAGGTTCCAGGTGGCTGTGAATTTTAAGGCGACCACAATTCAACCCGTGACATCCTCCTGGCACACAGCTGTCCAGAGACTGGCTGCCTGGCTTTTTCTGGGCCACGTGTTCTAAAGAGGCACACAGCACGGGGGGAAGATCCTGGCTCTGCCATTTTCCAAGTGTGTGACTTAGGGGGTGGCACCTCCCTTACCAAGGCCCAAAATTATGTCCTGGACCCGAGAGGGTTGTGTTAGGGATGTACATGAAGTGGCGCCTTTCAGTAACTTAGGGTTACGCTAGTACAACAAAGAATACCACCAACAATGAGTAATAATAGATGCCGCTGCTGTGGTGTCTTGTTGGAGGTTTGGGGGTGGGGGGTTTGGATTATAAGCACATCAAGTCCCCGGAAGTTGAGCTCTGAGAGGGAACAGGAAAATGGGGAGTTAAAAGACATCGGGGCCTGGGAATCGGGAATAGGCTGAATTTCTTAAAAAGTGACATTTTCTGGATGACCCTGTAATAGGGGCTTCCCCTGCGACAGATGCAGCCTCGGAGCCCGTAAAAATAGATGTTCGTGCAGACACGTTTTCTCCACCTCTCCTAGGCCTGTTTTTCTCGTTTCTTCCCTCTCTCCCAGGCAGTAGTAGTTGTTCCGGTACAATGCCTGTCACGTGTAAAAGTGGGGTGAGCACCTGTGGGGTTTTAGCTAATTTATCTATCAGGTATTTGTTGAGCCCTCCCCGTGACCAAGGGAGGAAGTGTCGGCCCCCCGCCCCCCGAGTTGGCAGGCCCCTGCCGGAGACAGGCAACTCCAAGGGGCATGGTGCTCATGAGTGAGTGGCGTCATGGGGAAACAGGAAGGACCCTCAGCCCAGGGGCAGCGGTTAAAGAAAGCCTCCCAGGGGAGGTAAAATCTAGATGTCTGTGAGGCCTGAAAGAGAACCAGGGGGAGACAGGCAGAGGGTACCCGAGGCTGGGAGGAGACCAGGGCCTGGGGAGACCCAGAGAGCTCTGCCTTTGTCCCGCAGGCGGCAGCTGGCAGTCATGGGGGCGGGGGGACTGAAGGCAATGGTGGGGGCAGACGGGAAAGGTGGGCAGTGGAGAAAGGGGGTTCTGGCCACCGCGGTGTGGAGGAAGGATGGGGGCAGGAGGCCGCACGAGGAGGCAGGCGCAGGTGCCGTGTTGGTCAGAGGGGGTTAGACGGAGAAGAGGTGGAGGGTGAGCGGCGTTGAAAAGGTGACATCGATGAGCTTGAGGGAGAGAGAGGAGCTAGGGGTGGCCGCTGGCTCTGGGCTTGGGCAGCAGGATGGCTACAATGTCACACCCTAGGGGGACATGGAGGAAGGAATGGGTATGGGGAAAGGATAAGAAGTTCATTTACTTTAGCCCTGGCTGATGCAGCTCAGTGGATTGAGCCTTGGCCTATGAACCAAAGAGTCACTAGTTCAATTCCCAGTCGGGGCACATGCCTGGGTTGCGGGCCAGGTCCCCAGTAGGGGGCGTGCGAGAGACAACCACACATTGATGTTTCTTTCCCTGTCTTTCTCCCTCCCCCTCTCTACAAATAAATGAAAAAATACATAAAGAAGTTTGTTTAGTTTGGGTCACAGCAAACTCAGACACGGTACCTGACGTGTGGCTGAGACTTCGAACGTGAGCAGCATTGAGAACACAGGTGTGCAGAGTCCCCCAGAGCGGGGAGAGTCACCCCGCACCAGGACAGGGTCAGGTGTCAAGGACTTCAGGTGGCGTGGGGGCAGGGACATGGTACAGGGCACTGAAAAGGGTGACAGCCAGAGACAGGGGGAAAATCAGGAGGCAAGGCTGTTAAAAGGAACCGAGTTGGCAGTGTGGCAGGGTGCGGTGCAGTCACGCAGGCGGGGGCCGCAGTTGTGGGCTCTGATAGGAAGGTGACCCCGGAGCGAGTAGGGTCAGGACGTGGTGGGACTGCGAGGGTTAATGCAGGGGAGCTGCAGGCGGGGGTTTCCAGCGCCAGGGGCCTCTACTCGCCTGGGCCCTAGGGCTGCAAGTGACAGAAACGACTCAGTCCATCAGCTCATGGGATGGAAAGGCTGGGGGGTGGAGGCCGGCAGGAGGCGACAGCAGAGAAGTGAAGCATCCGCAGGTGACGACTCGGCCTGAGGGGCGGGGATGAGAGTTTTCAGAGTTGAGGAAGAAAGACGGCAGTCGCTGCGGAGGGTCACTGCTGCAGGCCGGGCGCGGAGGGCAGGGCTCTGCCTCCCTCTCCGAGTCAGCCCTTCCTTCCACTGCAGCGGACGGTCCAGGGTGGCCGGTGGATTTCAGAGGCCCGCCACATTTTCACGGCAGACTATATTTTGCCCTCTTTCTGGAACTTTTCTGCTTCTGAAATGACAGATTTTTTTTTTTTACTTAAAACCAGAGTTTTCTGCTCTGCTGGGCGCTGTAAATATTTTCATCCCAAATTACTAAAAGTTGCCTCTTTACTGACCACAAGGTTTCAGAAAGAAAAATTTCCTCTCCTGTAGAATGTACATGTGGTTTTTGCAAGGCGCCCACAGGCTCCCACCGCACTGAAAACTAGCACCAGAGGGTTCCATCTGCCAGATGAGGCGTTTGGGGAAATGCGGCCAGCAGCCAGCCGGAGGGCCACAAGACTCGCCCGGCCCTTGGCCAGCCCTGGGAACCGGGTGATGGGGAGTCCCTCCCGAGATGAGCCCCACTTCCGCCTGGGAGACGGGCCACCAGTGCCCTCAGCCGACACCGACACCGGGAGGCCCCTGTTCGAAGTCAGGGGCCAGGTGAGACTCTGCCGACGCAGACTCTGCCTTCACGGGGCCTAGATGCTTGTGTGGAGCGGGAAGTAATAAACAAACAACCAAGCACCAAAAATTTCCAGTTAGAAACTGTGATAGGGGCTCTCAAAGGGAAAAATAAAGACTATAGAGAGAGGTTATAAAATTTAGAAGGGCTCTGACTTAGACTCTAGGGGTCAAGAAGGGCCTCTCGGAGGAGGGGACATTTCAGCTGAGGCTTCAAGCACGAGGAAGAGTGAGCCAAGCTCAGAGAGGGGAGAGAACATTCCAGGTTGAGGGAAGAGCCCACATGAGGCTTAGAGGCGGGGAGAGTGGCATGTTGGAGGGACAGAGGGCGGCCAGCGTAGCTGGAGTGTGGTCACGGGGTAGGAGGTGAGGCCAAACCTCTCAGGGCCACGTACATCATTGGAAGGATCTTGGGTGTTTATTCAAAGAGCAAAGTGCAGGGGGCAGTGCTATGGTCAGAGGTGAGGGTTTATAAAACCCCCTCGGGCTGCTGGGTGGAGGATGTGCTGGAAGAACTGGATGGAAGGAGGGGGAGATGGCTCAGAGGCTGTTGCAGAGTTCTGGACCAGAGGATGGAGGCTTGGCCGAGGTACCGGCGGAGGAGGAAGTGGACGGTGGGGGCGGGAGAAGAGAGTGAGGCAGGCCCCAGGATCATGGATGGGGAGTCAGAAGGCTCACTCTCGGGAGGTGATGAAGGGGTCACCACTCTCCTTGGGTCTCTTAGCACCTGAGGACGTCTCAAACCAGGGGCTCCCTTTTATACTCAACATGTTCTTTAAGATTTAACCACATTGCGATATTCATTTGGTCACTGAAATATCTGAATGGTTTTGAGTGTCCATTAAGCGCAAGGGACTAAGGGGACAGTGGCGGGAGAAGTCCCATTCTTTCTCACGGAGCTCCTGGTCCAGCTGGGGAGGCAGATACTGAACAGAGAAACAAGTACATGCATAATGTTGAACAGCAGTGAGTGCACGTGGAGACAAATGAAGCAGGGTAAGGGGAACGCCGTGCGACGGGAGGGCGGCGAGACAAGCCCTCAGAGCAGGTGACATGTGGGCAGAATCCTGGCCTAAAAGAAGGTACCAGCCGTGCAGATGTCTCAGGGAAGAGCATTCTAGGGAGAGGCACTTGGGTGTGCTGAAAAGCCATCTGAGGGTTCCAAGGACGGACATGTGGCACGATCTCATTTATGTTTGAGAAAGTTCTTTCTGGTTGCTGTGTGGAATGGACACGGGGAGGAGGCGGGGAGCTGATGCAAGAGATGGCAAGAACTAATGGGCGGGAACCAGGGGTAGCAATGGAGATGGGCGTAGTGAGTGCCTTACCTGGAATGTCATTTGAAGGTGGAGCCGACAAGATGTACTGGTAGGGGCAAATGTTGCGAGCGAGAGAAAGGAGGGTCAAGAATGATGCCAAGGTTGTTGGCCTAAGGAAGCAGACCAGTGAAATGCCGTCAGCTGAGATGGGGAAGGTTTGGGCAATGAATGAATGCTGTTTGGGACATGCAAGGGTTTAAGATAGCTGTTAGGGCCTTGGCCAGTGAGGTTCAGTTGGTTGGAGCATTGTCCTGTAAACTGAAAGGTTGCGGGTTCGATCCCCAGTCAGGGCACACGCCTAGGTTGTGGGTTCAGACCCTAGTCAGAGTGCATGCAAGAGGCAACCAATGGGTGTTTCTCTTTTACATCGATGTTTCTCTCCCTGTCTCTCCCCATTTCCTCCCCTCTCTCTAAAATCAATAAGCATGTCCTGGGGTGAGGATAAAAGAGAAAAAAGATAGATGCTGGGTAACTCACAGTGATGTCCTGCAAACAACTGGTATCATGTCTGGAGTTCGGGTGAAAGATTGGGAGTGGAGGCAGGGTTGGATGGTAACGCATCCTCGACGCAGAGAGGGCTTTAAAGCCCCACTGCTGAATGAGACCCCCAAGGAACTCAGTCCGGAGAAGGGAGGCAGTCACAGGCCCGAGCCCTGGGAATGCAAATACTTCAGTAAGGTCTCCTCTTGCAGGGGGCATCCAACCTGTGGGCATCTCTGGGCCACACTGTGAGAAGAAGGGTTTTCTTGGGCCACATGTTAAATACGTTGAGATATGTAATCACAAAATATACCCATTTCTTTGGGGTTTGATGCCTTCTTTAAGCAATTTTTTCCTGTCCCTAGGTCATGAGAGTACTTGTCTGTATTTTGCTCTAAGACTTTTGAAATTTTTTAAAAGTACACTTACCTGTGTTAATGCTAATGCCTCCGAAATTGATTCTGTGTGTGGCGGGCGATGGGGCCCTTTGTTTATCTAACCTTGCTGGCCCTTCCCACGAACCTGGGCTGCCACCACCATCACACCCAGGTTCCCACGGGGGCCTGCGTCTGCTTTGCACTCTCTTCCCCTGTTCCTCTGACCACATTGCCTGTTCTAGTACCCATACCCGAAAGTCTTCATTATTGAAACTTTATTTTTTTTAAAGATTGTATTTATTTATTTATTTTTAGAGAGAGAGGGGAAGGGAAGGAGAAAGAAACATCAATGTCTATTTGCCTCTCATGCGCCCCCTACTGGGGACCTGGCCCGCATCCTAGGCATGTGCCCTGACTGGGAATTGAACCAGCAACCCTTTGGTTCTCAGGCCGGCACTCAGTCCACTGAGCCACACCAGCCAGGGCCATTACTGAACTTTATAAAAAAAATGTATTATCTGGGTAAAGAGGGGAGGGTTCTTTGTATTTTGCTTTGAAGTCATCTGTCTTTAAACAACCATCCACAGTGTATTTAAAACCTCACTGGCTGAACCTGGGAAAAATCCATTTGCTTGCCACCTTTCAAGCATCCATCTGCGGCATGAAGCGGGGTTGGGGGTGTTCACTTTTCTGTGAAACTCTGAGTACTTTTACTTTTGGCCTCCCCTCCCTCTTTCAACTCTCACCTCCGGTTCTTCAGGTTGTAATGTCTTTGAACCATGAGGCTGTTCTTCTGACCTTTACACATGGGCCTGTGGCGTGTATTTTGTCACTGGGCTGTAGTGCCAGTGCCGTTGGTTACTGGCGACCAGACCACAGCGACAGGCCTGATGGGGTCTGGTGCTTCCTCTTGCCTCACCGGCGCTGAGAATCTGGTTTCCAAAAATAAAAGCACAAGAAACCACTGTGACCTCACGGACTCTGTGCTCGCTCAGCGCCCTGAGCCCCCGGGACTGTCGTCACGTCTGTGGCCCAGCCCAGCCGCGGCCCCACTCCCTGCCAGAGAGACGGGGGGTCCGAGTGGTCCGGAAGGGCTCTGCGGGCTGCCCTGCTGGAGCGCTCACTCTCTGTCCCCTCCCTTCAGACAGTCACGCGCCGGGCCAAGGTGGCTCCTGCCGAGAGGATGAGCAAGTTCCTGAAGCACTTCACGGTCGTCGGCGATGACTACCACGCCTGGAACATCAACTACAAGAAATGGGAGAATGAAGAGGAGGAAGAGGAAGAGGAGGAGCAGCCCGCACAAAACCCCAACTCGGCCGAGGAAGGCAGAGCTGCTAATCCGGGCACGGCCCCCGCCTCCCCGCCCAAGCACCCCCTGGACTTCAGGACCACGTTGAGGAAGCTCTTCAGCTCCCACAGGTTTCAGGTAGGTGGGCAGAGGCCCGAGGTGCCCGGGGTGGGGCACAGCTGTCAGCTGAGAGTCACAAGGCCAGGGTGGGGGCCCATCTGGGGCCACTGCCTCATTCATGGTGCACGTGACCCCCGAGCACTGACCACGTGCCAGGCACCCGGACGGCACTGGGCACCCAGTGGGCACCCAGGGCAGCTCCCATGCTATCTGGGATTAAATAAATCATAATTCAAAGGCTCATCATCTGATAAATGGCTGAAGACAGTGTGGTCTATCCATAGTCGGCCATAAAAAGGAACATAGCCCTGACAAGGGCTACAGTGGGGTGAACCTTGAGAACATAATGCTGAGTGGGAGACGCCAGACACCAAGGGCTGTGTATTAAGTGACTCCATTTATACGAAACGTCCAGAACAGGCCAGACCATACAGACAGGGAGCGGGATGGTGGGGTTCACAGGTAGGAGGGAGGGAAGAGTGGGCGGTGACCGCATGGTGGCTACAGGGCTCCCGTTGGGGATGGTGAAAATGTTCTGGAACTACGTGGTGGATGGTCTCACAACCATGGGGATATACTGAACGCTGCTGAACTTTAGGCCAACTTTAAAATGCTGAAAATGGTAAATTTTGTGTTATGCAAATTGTCCCCCCACACACAGTCACCAAGTAGATTAAAGGGTAAGCATTGGAGGCAGAAAAAATGTGCCTGCATTTACTCAGCAAATGCTTTGTGCCAACCCTGGGTTAACAAGGCCGAGAGGGTCCCACACCTCGCCGACTCATCGCCGTGGGGGCCTCAGGCTCTCCTCGTGTGGGGCGATGCATGAAAGACCGACCGGCCCGCACACACTGCCGACTTCCAGGTGTGGTTATGGGGAGGACAGTGGAGGGAGGTGCTGGACTTCAAGGAAAGCAAAGGGCATGGGGCTTCCTACAGAGTTCAGGATCTGTCCTCACATCTTCTGACTGTTGAAGGACCAGTGCCGGCGGAGTTGGCCAGCCCTCTGAACCCCAGCCTGCAGCCCTCAGCTGGGCAAGCCGGTGATGTCTAGAGGCATGTCTGAGTCCCAGGAGAAAGCAGGAGGCCCGGGAACACTAGGGAGGCACACAGCCCCTTGTCAGCCCAGTTGCCAAGTGGAACCTTTTCAGGGACCCTGGACCGAGATAGTCCAGTTCCTACCGAGAGTCCAGGTCCTTTCTGGAAGCAGAGAGAAGCAGCCCTCGCCTCTCCTATCACTGACTTGGCTCCTGGATAAAAAAGGAAACATTTGTTTTGGGCATTCATCGCTTTCGTGTGGCTGAGAGAAGGAACGCAGGCCGGCCACCCAGCGCAGTGCTCCGCTCTGCGGCTATGACAGGGGAGGAAACGTGGCATTAAGTCGTTGGGGTTGAAATCCCAAACCTGCAATTTCAGGAGCAGAAGGAAGGAGCCAGCTTCCTGCCAGCTGCAAGGGGAGCCCTGGACCACGCCCCTCTGGGAGGTTCCCTTCTCCCCTGACTCGGCCCACCAAGCCACATGGGCTCCGGCTGGCTCCCCTGAGCTGCCCCCAGAGACACTAGTACTGTGGAAAAAGAAGACTGACTGTCATGAAATAAGTAGAGATGTTTATCCATTCACCTAATAGTCGTTTCTTGGTACCCACGGGCTGGGGACACAGCAGTGAGCGTGGTAGGCACGTCTCAGCCTTCACTCACTCGGAGGATCCATGCTCAGCTAGGCAGCAGTTCCAGAAATCGCCCAGACAGGGGCTGGCCACAAGAGGGAAGAAGCCTCCAGCAGGCAAACAGGAGGGGGCTATGAGAGTCCCGGGGTCGGGGAGACCTGTCTAGGATTGGTGGCGGGGGGGGGGGGGGAGACTGTGGTGGAGGAGGTGATGTTCCACCCTGAACCTGCAGGCTGGGCAGGAGTGAACTCTGGAGGGGAGCGGGGAGCTTTCCAGCAGACGGCCCTGTTGCTCAGGGCCCCAGGTGGCTGGGTGTCTGTAGCGGTTTGGGGACTTGAGAAGGGTCCACGTGGCACATGTATGGTGGGAAGAGGGGCCGCTTGGCAAGAGAGGAGGTGCTGGAACGCCATCATCCTTGGGCAGCAGGCAGCCATGGAAGGTCCTCAGTGTGGGTGGGAGGGGGTGACATGGGCAGATTTGGAGAGGGGCTCAGAGTAGCAGCAGGGAGGCCACCTTGGTGTGAGGGATACAGGTTCGGGGGGTTGAGCTCTGGCCGGAGAACCAGCATACAAAAAAGTTCTGGAATCCCTTTCTTAGATGCAATCACCACTTGTTCCACATAGTTTGAGGTGGCCAAGGTGATGTGCTGTATACTTTTTACTGTTGTCACTTCTCAGATGGGATGGCACAACCAAGGGAAAAAATACAGGGTGTGTGGGGCCTGCATGGAAACCATGGTGGACATGGTAACCGGGCCAGCGGATGACAGCTGTGAAGGCAGGAGACCTTCATGTTTACTACCGGCTCCCTGTGGCTGGGCCCTGTGCTAAGGACCGTTCATTGCCTCGTGTAACGCTCCATTGTCGCTCTGGGGCGGAAAATGTGACCAAGGAGGACACTGGAGCTTAGAGTTAAGACTGAGGCTCAAAAGAGTTGGGAGCTGTGTGCAAGGTCCAGGCCAAGGCGGGAGCCGGGAGCTGGCCCAGGACTAGCCACCCCGTAGCCTGCACTCGGACCACCATATTCTGCTGCGGCTGTGGCTGTCTTTGTGAGGAGGCGGGGATGTGGGGGATTTGGAATGAACCAGCCTCCCTGAATTCCCAGGATTTCTCTGTGTGACTCCCCTCAGAAGTAGTCCTGCCTTGTGAACGGGCAGATTCCGGGTCATGGGGTTTAGTTCAGAGAGGCCTGGGTGGGGACCCAGGCATTGTAGTTCTGTGACCTTGAGCCTATCTGTCTCTCTCTTCAGAGGGGAGAGTCACACGGCATAAGGTTCACATTCCGAAGTGAGTAACTCCGTGGCATTTATTTAGCACATTTCACAGTGTCGTGCAGCCGTGGCCACTCTCACTCCAGAGCGTGTTCGTCACCCAAAAAGGGGAGTCGGCCCCCAACAACTGACCTCCCAGCCCAACAACCACAAACCTTCCTGAGGCTGTGGAGTGTGCTGTTCTGGACATTCTGCCCGAATACAGTCGTACAATACACACTGTCTTCTGTGTCTGGCGTCCTTCATGTCAGCCCAGTGTTGTCTGGGCTTGTGCATGGTGTGGCACGTAGGAAAGAGATCGGTACTTCGTTTCTCTTGATGGCTGAATAGCCAGTCTGTTTTTAATATTCCTGTGCTGTGGTTTTAAGTCAGACCACTTTGCTCTAAAATAAAACCAAGGAGGAAGGAAGAAAAAGAATAGGGGAAAAATACCCCCCAAAAGCTTGAATCTTTATTAAGCTGCTGAATTTGGATATATGTGAGAACTTCACTGAAAGGCAGTTGGCCATGTAGTTTCACTAATCATTTCATCAAATCATTTCGTTGCTGAAATAATTAGCTACAGGTTGAAGTGCTCAAAAGGTTTATAGTCCGTTCTTATGTAGGCCTGAGTGTGTAGAATTTCACCCCAAAACTGCAGAAACTGCCGAGGTAAAGGCAGGACTGGCCTCCAGAGGCCGGAGTCCGTGCCCGGGAGAGCGTAAGAGGCGAGGCCCTGGCGGGAGCAAGTGGATTCCACAGGCTCCAAAGGAGAAAAGTCACACGGTGTCCTCCGGGGTCCGTCCCATTGCTGCCATTTCCATCACCCCCACGTCGTCCCCACGGTCTCTCTGAACACCGTCACCCCCACCCCACCACCAGTGTCCTCACCAGAGTCGTCACCACCTGCGTTGCCATGACCACCACCATCGCTGAGATCACCCACTCACTGCACCCGTCCCTTCTACCCTCTTCTGCCAGCAGATCCTGACATTATCTTTCTCTCTTTTTTCTTTTTTCTCTGACAACTGTCCTCAGTTCTCCGTCCGATTGGGGCAGGTACCTCGGGGCTCTGGACTGAAGCTGTTTTGCGTGCACAGCGGACATCGCTGTGACCCACCCGGAGTGGGCAGTCCTGGGAGGTTCCCTCCGCAACTCCCATCTCTGAGGCTGGATGTGTTTGTTTATTTACCGAGAATCTTTTCTGGGCTCACCCTAGCAAGAGCAACTCACAGAACTAGAAAAATAGAAACGTGCCGGACCTTTTTTATTACCTGTTTTTCGCCATTTAGGAATTAGCCGTTAGGTCTGAGAGCGGCTGAGAAGTGGGGAACGAGTAGGGAAGAGAAGAGCCGCGTCGGAGGGTCAGTGCATGAGCCGTGCAGATGCTCGGGGCAGGCATTGGTCGGAGGCGGACAGGCCGGGAAGGCAGCAAGGAGGCGGAGGGGCTTCTGCCACTTCTGTGGAAAGGAGCCGGCCCCCAGCGGGCTCCCTGCGGGGTGCTTGGGCTATGGTCAGCAGCCTCCTGTTTTTGGCATTTTTCTCTGGTGGTGCCATCCAGATGTTTCAAAACCAGCCCTTTAAAGATGGAATGAGGGCCCCAGCTGGGTAGCTCCTTTGGTTAGAGCATCATCTTGATATGCCAAGGTTACGGGTTCGATCCTCGGTCAGGGCACATACAGGAAGCTTCCAATAAGTGTGTAAGTAAATGGAACAATAAATTGATACTTTTTTTTCCTCCCCCCCAAAAAAATAAATTACACTAAAGATGGGAGACGGGTCTCCATCTCGGTCTCACGGCTTCTCGCTCCTTGCCCCGGTCCGCAGGTCATCATCATTTGCCTGGTCGTGCTGGACGCCCTCCTGGTGCTGGCCCAGCTCATCCTGGACCTGAAGATCATCCAGCCCGACAAGAATAACTATGCCGCCAGGGTAGGTTGTCACCGACCTTTCCGTACAGTTCACTTCTGCGATCTGCACCAGGCGGGGACAGAGTGGGGCAGCAAACACCCGCCTTGAGGCCTCATGAGAGAAGAGTTTGGGTGCTCTTCATCAAAGGGCAGGGGAAATGTCTTCCTTTCCAAATGGTAGATAAGCATTTGCTACAAGCAGGAAACTTTCCCGTGTCAACCGATGGCCATCCCAGACCGCTGAGCTGAGCACATCTCTGATTCCAGGGGGCGGATGACACTTTCCCACCCCCTGGAGGCCGAGCGCTGATTCTCCTGTGGACGAGCCGATGGGGTCCCTAGGCTGGAGCCACTGGGGGATGTGCCACCGTTAATCCCCTCACAGTTCCTGCCCTGGACCCTCCCGGACATTCACCCCAGGGACAGTGGATGCCCCACTGGAGACAGCCTTTTTTTATTTAAAAAAAAATTTTTTTTTTAGATTTTATTATTTTTAGAGAGAGGAGAAGGGAGGAAGAAAGGGAGAGAAACATCAATTGGTTGCATCTCTCACACCCCCAGCCTGGGACCTGGCCCACAGTGTCTTGACCAGGAATCGAACCAGTGACCTTTTGGTTCGCAGGCTAATGCTCCATCCACTGAGCCACACCAGCCAGGGCTGAGACAGCCATTTAAAAAAAAAACAAAAAAAAAAAACTTGGGGACATGCTTTTTTTTAAAAACAAAATTCAATTGATAATGTGAAAACATCCTTTCAAGTATAAAAGGGAGGGAAGAAAAGAAACATCCTTCCTGTTCTCGGCCTCTTCCTGAAGGCTGCTGTTACGTTTCCTTCTGTGGCCAGCCCAGCCCTTCCAGAGATGGATTTCTTTTCTCTCCTTCTGTTTGTCTAATAGAATCAGTAATGGGCCTGCTATACGGTCTTGTGCCTTTCTTATTCCTCAATGTTTTATTATGAAAAAATGGCAAATATATGTTTTGCTATATTTGCTTTATATCTCTGTATCTTCAGAAATATACCCATATAATTACTGTCTGACCATTTGAAAGCTAGATATCCTGACTCTTTACCCCTAAATACCTTGATACACATAAAAAGTTCTTTCTCTTACAGAAGCACAGTAGCATTATCACACCTGGAAAATGATCAGTTCTATAATATCTAATAACCAGTTGGCATCTACTGGTGACCACTGGCTGATCAGGGATACACGGGGATGCACACTCATTTCAAATTCTGTCTTCTACGTCGCGTGTTGTTCTTTTATAAGGAACAGCTTTCCTTCTTTTTCCTGGGGGAGTGCATGTGTGTGCGTTTACCCCTTGCTGTGGACTCGTGGGGATTTTTGTGTGTGTGCTCCGTGTATTACAACCATAGTCATTCTTTTCAATATTCAAATTGTCCCAGATTTGGCCACGGTGAGCCTCCAAGCAGAGTGCTTTTGATGTGACTCCATCGTCTTTGAGCATTTCCTTGCTTTCAGGCCCAAGGTGCTGTCCCAGCTGACTTTGAACTTTCCCTGCCCCAGAATGGACATTGTTACTTTAGTAAAGACCAGTATCGACACATTAAGATCTAGGAACGCTTTGCTCACTGTCCGCCTTGGTGATCATTTCTAGTCAGTCCACACAGATCAGCCTTGGTCTTTTTGACAGTCTGTGCAGTGCTCCACAGGGAGGTACCACGATACATTTGATGCCTGCCCTCTAAGGAATATTACAGTTTTTCTACAAAATGTATAGAAAGTCTTTTGCTTTGTAAACGATGCTGTGGTAACCATCCTTTCAACATACCTTCATGCACATGAGTTTTGCCTCAGGGTAAATTCCTAGCAGTGGCATTGTCACTGGACCTAAGGGGTCCGTTTGCCTGCACATCAAAGCCCCATAAGATACGAGCAGGACTCTGCAGCCAAGGAAGTAAGGATTTCTGAAGGAGATGGCACCATGCTCAGGGTCACGGGTGCTAACACTCAAAGACCTGATTCCCCTGTGGCTTCCAGGGGATGGACTTTATAGGGACACAGTCATCACTCGTGGTGCCTGAAGCAGTTAGGGTCGTGGCCCCTACTGACTGGTTGGCGCTAGGGGAGGGGTAGTCGATCGCTGTATCTGGTCCTGCTGCCGGCCATGGAGTCACTGTGGTTTTGCAAGGACTTGTTCCACGAGATCGTTCCGCTTTCCCGGGTCCAGAGCTGAAACACAACCGGGGCCAAGAGGCTATCTTCAGTGTGACGGAAAACTCTGTCTCCGTAGTCAACAGACCCAGGACCTTGTTCTCGAGACGACTGGGTGCCGACCAGAACCCCATTGTCCTGAGAGCCTAATGATTACACACGGGAGAGGGAGGGGCGAGGCAGGGGTTTGGGGCTGGTCGGTGAGCCACACCTCACACCTCTCTCTGGCGGCCGGGCCGGTGCACTCAAGGCCCGTGGGTCCATGTGACCTGCGCTGGGCTGGCTCTGTCTGCTCTCACCATGCTTCCTCGTCCCTCCAGGTGTTCCACTACCTGAGCATAGCCATCTTGACCTTCTTTATGATGGAGATTGCCTTCAAATTATGTGTTTTCCGCTTGGAGTTCTTCCACCACAAGTTTGAAATCCTGGACTCCATCGTCGTCGTGGTTTCGTTCGTCCTCGACATTGTCCTCGTGTTCCGGGAGCACGAGTTCGAGGCCCTGGGCCTGCTCATCCTGCTCCGGCTGTGGCGCGTGGCCCGGATCATCAACGGTACGTCCCCTGTGCCCCCGGGGGGAGAGTGCATGCAGAGGCCACCAGTCGTGGTTTCCACGCAGATTCCCTCCTCCTGCTGCAGTCCAGAGGAAAGTGGAGTCGTCTGCTTGGTGTCCCACTGCCACCTCTGTGGCTATGGCTTGACGCTGAGACATGTGCTCCGAGGGGAGATACCTTTCTCCTGTAGACCCTACTTCCTTGGTTGCTGGGCGTCTGTGGAGAGGTTAAGGCTAATCCCTGGAGTGTTTTACCAAACCGTCCCACCTTGAGAGGGGCACCATCCCCAAGGGTGCAAGGAAGCTGGAAGACACTGGGCACCCACCAGATTCCACCCCGTTCAAAGTCACAGCATGCGGCAGCACCATGAAGGTTCTGAGAACTGGGGCGTTTTCCAAATTGACCCACGTGACACTTTCTGGGGACATGACACCTGCGTTGGACCCTGGGAAGCACTGCTTGTTTGTGCCCTCCCCTTGCGCAGGGTGCCTCTGCTCAGAGGTGCCTCTGCTTTACGTGACATCGTGATCAGCAGGGGGTTGAGTGTTCAGGTGCAGGCACTCAGTTGCTGAGACGCCTGCTGTGTCAGAATCACCTTCAGCGAATGCTTTTTTAAAAAAGGAGAGTTCAATGCAGAGCTGGGGTGGGGCGCAGGCAGGGTGTCTGCCTTGGAAACACTGCTAGGGACTCGGGTGCACGCCAGGTTCACCAACCCCTAGACTAGGGGGTCACTTTCTGTCAGGGGAATGAGCGACAGTGGGGCCCATGGGAGGTCCCTTCACATAAAGCTCCTTCCTGTGGTGGCACAGTGAGTCCCGTCACGGTCTCCTGAGCCCCGTGCCCGCTCGGCCGCAGCAAGACCAGGCAGGGAAGGGCCACGCCTGCCGGGACGTGGGGCTGTACGAACGGCTGTGCCTGGGGGCGCTGTGGGCGTCAGGGGCCAGTTCAGAAGTAGTGACCAGAGTAAAGCCCATTAAGAAAGAACACTCATCTGGATCCTATCAAAGGAAATAAAGGAGGATTTTCAGATACAACTGATGGTGCTTATGATAACTGATTATTAATCAGACAGAAAAATACTGTTAGAGGTTATGCACAACTGAGGTAGATAAACCATTGCTGATTCTCATGAAGGACTCATAACCAGGCACTGCCCGTTGCCATCATGGTGAGACCTGTCTTTGCACAGGAAACTAGGAGTCCAAGATTCCGTCACTTCCTTAGGCTCAGTGGCAGCAGGACACAGGACGGGCTGATGCCCGTTACTACATTGCTGCCAAGTTTCGTGACGAACGTGAAAGGTCTGAAAAAGCACAGGAGGCTGCACCAGGTTCAGTGAGACAACCAAGAATGTGGGGCTCAGGGCCCATTGCTCTCAGGCCGCGTGGGCACCACTCGGGTGGGCACCACTCGCGTGGGCACCGGGTCCGGGCTGGGCCAGTCTTGCTTGGGAAGGGGCAGAGCATCCCCAGCTGCATCACCATCCTTTGAGGCAGTGTCCCCTCCGTGGTGTGGGCTTCTGAGAGCCGTCAGATGAGGCTGCCAGTGACCCTTCGGTCAGCCAAGATTTAGGTCCTCGCCCGACAACTGAACTGGCCACAGCTGTGGGAGCAGAGCTGGGACAGTGACGGGCCTGGCGCCACACGCCTGCCCGGCAGTGCTGTCACCAGCAAGCTCTGTGTTGAGGAGCTTAACGCTCATCAGCTCGGTGATTGTGCTGAAGGATTTTTCAGCCCATGGGAACAGAAGAGATATTCCACAGCTGTGTGGCTCAGAAGTGAAGTCTGGCCCCCCAGTTCTGATGCTCATGAGCAGTGGCTCGTTGGATTGTCTGTCACCACTCTTCCCAGCTGCACACATTTATGAGGAGTGCAGAATTCTCTTTTCAAGGGGTTAAATTAGAAACCAATATCAATAAGACCCTCAATTATTTTTCAGGGATAATTATCTCGGTTAAGACACGTTCCGAACGGCAGCTGTTAAGGTTAAGACAGATGAATATACAACTGGCCACCAAGATCCAACACCTGGAGTTCAGCTGCTCCGAGAAGGTAAGAAAGCACTCCTGGGAAGACGCCCACGCCCACGCCCCCGCCGCCGCTGCCACCGCCGGCCTGCAGTGCAGCACGGGGCTCCTCCCCGCCAGGCCGCCCGCCAGGGCGGCCCCCTCTGCCCGAGCACCTCCCCTTGGCTAAGTCTTCCTGTCCTTTAGGGTCGCTTAGGTATCGCCTCCTTCCCAGAGCTGTGCCAGGCGCTGCTCCTGTTGTCCCTGCTGTTGTCCCCTGGACCCCATCTGACGGTACAGCAGCTGCCTTCCGCGGGCTGACTCCACCAGGAATGTGGCCCCCTTCAGTGTTGCGTCCCTGGTGAGGCTCCGAAGGTAAATTCAGTTATTTGTCTGCTTTCGTAACAACAGGAACAGGAGATCGAAAGACTGAACAAGCTGTTGAAACAGCACGGACTGCTCGGCGAGGTGAACTAGAGGCGCGCCCACCCCACTCCCCCGAGGAGACCCGCCGCACGGGCTCGCGCCTGTGAACGAGGATGTCGGCCCCCCTCCTGGGGCCGTCCGAAGGACAGGCTTGGTCTGCTGCCGCTGCCTGCCTCCCTCCCAGCTTGGACTCTGGAGGGACCCAGTCTTTCGGAGGGTGCTCTCTCTTCCTTGGTGCGGCCGACAGCTTCCTTTCCCACTCCTACCTGCACTGTGTCACAAATGTACCATAGGCTGTTTTCTCACGTTGAACTTTACTCTTGCTCGGAAATGTACAACGAAGCTGGACAATTACTAGTTGTATATACAATTTAATCTTGTTGAATGTATGGCTTCCACAGTTCGCATGGATACCGAGGCATCCTTTCATGGGGGCACTCTGAAAAACAAAAGGAAAAAAGGAAGCCATCTTCACTACCAGCCCATTCTAGAAAAGCCTTTTCTACTTCTTAGCTGTTCTAAACGGCTTGTCTCATAGCAGTTCCCCCAGAGAGACAGTTCTCAGATCCCCAGCCCCCTCCTCTGCATCGTCCAGCTGCAGCATCCAGCTTCCAGGTGGCTCCACCAAATTCTGCTGCCTGACAACATTTTTCTCAATTACTGTACAATTAATGTATAAAATAAACTCTCCTCCCGCCCCGGGCCCTCCTACTATATTCTTTCCAGCTTCAACTGCTTGGAACTGCTCTGTGGCATCTCATACCAGCCCACCAGTTGGAGAGCTAGCTAGCGACAGTGCCTGGTACAGAAATGGCAGTCGGACCCAAGACTCCACTGTAATTAATGTGACATTTCGGGGAAGATCCCCTTTTGAGGCCTTGTATTATTCTACTTGCACAAGGAATTTATACAATATTTCACTATTTTTAGTACTCATTTCAATGGGACCTGATAAGGAAAGAAACCCTGAACCAAAAACAGTGAGTATTTTAACAGTAACTCATGTAAAGCAGGGGTGAGTAAACTGCGTAAAGCCTCGATGCCTGCGTGACTTCAAAGTCTGTTCTCTCTGCTGTCTTCCCAAGGTTGCAGTTTGGTTTCCACACACAACCAAGGTCAGGTGGTGCCCCATTCTGAGGTCAAACCAAGTAGAATAAAATTTCCAGACAGAGGGAAATGAGTGGAGAGGGCAGGTGTGCTGTTTGGGGGGCAACCTCAAGGGTTGGCAGTGTAATCACATGGGATGTTTCTGAGGGCCCCACACCCACTATTCTAGAGGTGTGGCCTAGTTTCCTGAATTAACAACTTACGTCAAACAAAGGGGAAGAAGAAATTGAAGGGCAGCTTGGCATTGATGGTTGGCCGAGCTCTGAAGCCTGCCTCTGCAGGTGCAGACACATCCACAAAAGTAACCGCAGTGGAAATGAGAACCGTCCTTTCGTTTCCTGGGCGGGTCTGTAAGAAGAAGTCAGAGTGAGGTGAGCCCGGCCGCCCCACATGTTCCTGGGGTCTCATTCCCTTCCCCTCTGATCGCCGTCTGTTGGTTCATGAGTCTGATAGGCACGTGGCGGGCTCACCAGCCACTTAAGTGGGTGAGAGAGACCATTTTTGCCCAGGTGCCCTCACTAACACATCAGTGCCCATCTCAGCTCGGTTTCCCCGAGACACTGTAAGAGCAAACCTGAGCGAGAATGCTACCATGAATACGACCATCGTCAGTGGAGGTTATTCCTCTAAGAAAGATAATGTGATGGCTACACTGTTTTAGGAATCCAGGTTGTTTCCATTTTAATTATAACCTTTCCCACAAAATAATAAATTTTACTATCACACTTGCGTTTTGCCTGGACTGGTGTCTTCACCTACACCTAGGAGCTAAAGCTGGGCCCTACCTCAGGGAGCGGGGATGAAATGAGACGGCCGGTTACGCTGACTACTTGAGCCTGTGGGTTCAGCAAGGATCCGTATTTAGTCCACTTCACCTCCAGAACCAAAGCCACTGGGAGCTGGCAAGAATCCTGCAAAACAACGCCATTAATCGGTTTGAATATTACACAACCTCAAGTCAAGCTTAATCTGAAGTTCAGTTTTAATTATAAAACATATTACAGAACATTCTGAACAAGAGAATGAATAGACTCCAGAAGTTAAGATAAAAACTGCTTAGAGAAAGCACGTATTTTAAAGTACTCAATGCCCCAAAAATATCTTAACACCTAAAGCACCACTTTTCCATTCCCTCCTATTCCTCCTAAGTGTAAAGATGCCAGCGTTACCGGGGAGGTATAAGCCCAGTACCCTTTGGGGCCCTACCTGCTCTAACTTCTCCTACCTGTTGACACGCACCCCAGAGACACTTTAGGAGAGAAACTGGCCTCAGGTGGGGAGGAGAAAGAGAGGATGGTATTAACAGGAATTAAACCTGATTGCATATCCTGTTAAAATGCACTTAGAGGAAACGTGTCTGCTTTTCATTTATCTGACTTCACCGGCTGGCAGTTAAGGTGTCACACTTGGGGGCAGGCGGAGTCCGTGAGTTGTCCGAGGACACTGCCCACTCTCCACGGACCAGAGTGCTGCTGCCACAATCAGGCCGCCCGGTTCAGGCTGGAGCCTGGGGAGCTGGGCTGAGGCACCTGCCTCCAGGGCCCTCGTTTGGTCAGCCCCAAGGAAAAGCAGAGAGTGGGCCTTCCCGATCTTTTTCCTGCCCTTAGATCTCTTAGCCCGCAAATGTGATTGCTGTTGAAGCTCCATGATGTGCACAAGGGATTCCGTTGTATGATTCTCCTTTCGTGTGTGTTTGAAAAAATCCCCACAATAACAAGTTTTTAAACACACATCTCTTCAAGGCATGAGAAGCTAGCAGGGGTGCTAAGTTTGGTGTCTGCCAAAAAGGCACCAGTGGAACTCCTTAGCTTGGAACTGCCTTTTAAACAATTTGCAGCTGAAAGATCCCTGAATGTCCTGGTATTAGGAGAAGATGCCACACGCAGCTGGTATGACTGAGCTTAGCAGACGCTCTCCTGTCACTTCTACGTGGGTTTCCTGGGGGGCTGGCACAAACCCCCCCGGGCCCTCTGAGCTCCCTGGACCAACACAGACTCCGGCAGAGCTAATGTTCCCACTGCTGCCTCTCCTCCCAACCTATGATTCTCCTTCAGAAGGAAAGTAGTAACTACACGTCTTAATCCGTCTCCAAGAAGCCAGATGCAGTTGGCCTGGTTCACTGAGGTGGCAGAGCTGAGCCAAGACTTTGAGGCTGAACAGCAGGGACTGAGAAATCAATGGTCTCTGGGGGGAAGGGCGGGATCAAAGCTGGTGAGCTGGTCCTCACCCCCACTGTCCCTGCTATAAATATGCTAAGCAGATAATGAAAGGCCTGAAGAAACTGTGACAAGAAAAGCCGGGCAATTAAAGGATAAGATGCAGAGCACGCCTCCGGTGACGGGCCAGCCCACACTGACTGCTGAGACAAAGGAAGAAGGTGGGCAGAGGAACCACGTGTGACCAGGAACCTATTTGTAGCACATCAGCTTCCATTAAACTCCTGGGAACTCTGGAGGTGAAAGCTCTCGCGTGTGGGCTGCCGTGGGACAGCCCTGGGGAGGAACAATGTCTCCGCCTTTGAAGACAGTCCCCACTCTCATCCCCCATCTCAGTGCCTAGAGAGAGGCCTCACGCAACCCCAACAGTGACAGCTGGAACAGTCGGGATGGTGACAGGTGGCAGTTCCTGTTTATGGAGTGACCACCGGGCACTGTGAATGCTAATGACCTCATTAACTCCACAACCCCATGAGATTCGGACTATAACTACCTTTCCCATTTCGAAGAAGAGGAAACAGGCCCAAACCCAGAACATCGATGGTCAAAGGCAACAGTGTAAACAAGGGACAAAATCAGTATTCCAGATCCAGGCCCCTTTGATAACAAAGCCCAAGTTCCCACCCAGAGCCATCTGCCTCCCGCGGGCAAGGAAGGGAAGTGGGGGAGGAAGAGACCACCACCTGTGGCCCCAGCTCCCTGTACCTTCACGTGGGACGCCTGGGTGACGAGGCGGACGGGCACCCAGTCCAGCACGTCCTGGGCCTGGGAGTTTCCGAAAGGAGCCACGTAATCGGGGAAGCCCTGGCCCTTGAGCAGGCGCGTCACCTTCTCCACGACCAGCGGACACGTGACAGCCCCGGTCAGTCTTCGGAGAAGGAAAGAGAGGTCAGCGCCCGAGGCTGGCGCTCACCAACACGTCTCCCAGGCTTCAGCACCATGCCCGCTCTGGCCAGTGGGTCTCCTCGCTTTCCAAAAGGGGGGTTGTCTGAAAGGAGCCGAGGCGCCTCTAGCTTTGGGAAATCTTCGTTGGCCGGGGAGGCGAATCCAAACAGTGTTTCCCCAACTGTTCATCGTGCAGCTCTGATGAGAAGGCCCCGTGGCCCAACGTCGGGGCAGCGCTGCGTGCCCACACCCCTCCTGGAGCAGCCCGCATGTTAAAGGCTCCGAGGGGTCCTCCAGGAGGGAATCGTGCTTCTGGCTTTAATGGGCATCTCCCAAACATACTGGACCTCAGACCTGCCCCTGCGAACACCCTGTGCAGATGTATTCCACAGAACCCCCTTTGACACATGCTGGTTGAAGTGATCAAACCCAATCACATAAATGGTGAATACTGGCCTAACCAAAGTCCTGGTAAAATTACCCTGGGGAGAAGCAGGGGTGGGAAGTGAGTGGACGGTGGGGTGGAGGGTAGCAGCGAAAAGAGCCAAATTTTCATCTTCCATAGGTGGGGACTCTAGAAATAATCTATAAAACGAAAATATCAACAAATATTAAAACTAAAATATTGACAAATGTTTAAAGAATTGCGGGTAAATTTCCAAAAACTCAGCGACAAGAGTTGAAACCGATTGCCCCGAGGTGGGGCCAGTGAGGGTAAGAACTGCCGTCATTATAACAAGCCACGCAGAGCTATTGGACATTGTACATTACAAACATGTTCGATAATAAAAAGACAGACTGGAAACAGCACATGCAGGCTTCCTCTCACTGGCTTTGGTGTGTATAGTGCGTTAACATTCAGAAATATAGGAAGGACCTTCCGGGGAAGTAGCTTTGCTGTGAACTCAAGTGCTATGCAACCTTAAAAGCAAATCATACAAAGTCCTGAGATTTTAAAAATGATCGTAATAGTTTTCCTTTGAACCATGACACATGGTTTATGGTTTTGAGACTTAAAATTAGACATCAAAAAATCTGTAAGGTATTATCACTGTTGCTATTGCCTATCGATAATCGTAATAAGGCACCTGCGGCTTTCACAGGCACTTGTCAGCAGTGCAGGTGGCTGGTGAGCAGGGGGAGGTCGGGGATGTTTTATTTTCTGATCAACCCAAACAAGTTCCAATAGAAACAAGTCACGCCCTTACCGCAGTTTACAGCCAGACTGCATGTTGTAGCCGAACAGCACTGGGGCGCGGATCCCCTCCACTGCTAGGCAGTCTTGCTCTGCCGTGCTACGAAGAACAGTGAGTTGTCCATATCTGTTCATGGTCTGAACGATCCCAGACCTTCGGACAGTTAAGGGATCACCACCCAGGACAGCAGCGGTCTGATCCTCGGGAAACGGTGTCACATGTGGGACATGAGACCTGAGTGAGACCCAAATGTCTCTTCCCTGGGCCTCTGGGACTCTGATGGCTATTTCCCAGGAGAGGATAAAAACGGTCATGACTACTTCCTGGATCAGTAGGTCCTCGGAAGAAAAAAATGTTCAGAAACTGGCCCTTTGACATTAATTCCAAGCTTTCAAAGTCGCTAACTTTGTTTGAGTCTCTGTGAAACTAAACACATCTAAATGTCCATCAGTTAAGATTTCATTATAAAATAACGACATTTGCCTGGGTCATGATGTCCCCCGCCAACCTCAAGTCCCCAAGGAGCCCCAACTGCTGTGCAGCCAGACGCCCACCAACCAGAGCCGCCCAGAGGAAGCTCTGGCGGAGACCAGTCCCTCCAGCCCACAGGACCCTCGGAGCTGGAGAGAAGCATGGCCCACGCACGTGGCCGGGGAACTCAGCTTCCTCCACAGACCCAGAAAGGATACCCCTTGCGAGGCTGAAATCCGGCAATCAGGGGGAGGCCCACAACATAACCAGGGTTTCCACTGAGAGGAACTGGCTTCGTGTTTTGCTGAAAGACAATGTGGAGATGTCAAGTCATTCTCACTTTAAAAAGGAAGGGGCGGAGGGAAATGAAATGCCTTTCATCATAAAACCTGGGACTGCCAACCAAAGAAAGAACATCTCCCCTGCTCAGAACCATGAACACCTGTGCCGAGTGGAGGCGTGCCTCACGCTGTCAGCTGTCAGGAACAAGTGGGTGGGCGGGCCACGGGCCTCGGTGCCCAGCGGGGAGGGACGCAGGCCCTGCCGAGTCCCTCAGACTCCGCAGGCTCAGGGCAGGCTTTTGTTCAGCACCCGCGGTCGGACCTGGTAATACTTCTAAACTGCGGCTATTTTTTTCACTAGCAAGTTAGGGTTTCATTTTACTTGGCAATTAAATACTTGTAGCAAATGGATCAAACGTACCTGAATAAAGCGAATTTCAAACTTTTGCTGGAGGGGGATCGCTGCATCGCTGACTGTCCCCAGAAGGAGAGAGAGATCGGCTTTCGTTATTTCACCCGCATCTGTGTAGGTGAGGCTGTACTTCGCCTGAAAACAAAATGGCACTTCAAACGCACCTGTTCCCAGGACCGCTCTGTAGCCCTACTCATAACGCAGATAAAATGCACATCGGAGGAAGACGCTTTCCTGCTTCGCCACTTGCGAAGCTTTTCCTCTCCTGTCCCGTTGGGTTACGGGAGGTGCTCCTTCCGCATTGCCCCTGCTGACAAACAGGTCCTGTGAGCCTCTCTGTACCCAGTGACATGAGCTCCAGGAAGCTGGTCTGGGCAGAATATAACCAGTCTGTCTGCAGAGGAAACATATTACAACAATGGCAACAACGACAAATTCTGACGTACTCTCGTAAGACACTAGGTTTATGGAGGAGCCACAGGGTTAGTTTGGAGACAAAGATGTGTCCTCTGATGGGATAGTAGGAGGACAAGTCAAGAAAACCAATGCCCAGGGTGGGCCAGAACCCCTTTCGGGAGCATCAGTGAAACCCCTCAGGCCCATGCAGTTGAGTCTGCCACGAGCAGACAGGGCTCTCGCGGCCGAATCGGGCGCCCACCTCCAGAACGACGTGAGTGCAGGCTTTAACACCCCCAGCGTCCACCAGAGCCGGCTTCCACACATCAGTGCCTTCCAGCCGGGTACGCATTTTATTTAGTGACTGGATGATGACGGACTGAACGTTGATAGGGACCTGCAAAGTGAAAAAGTCCTGGATTGCTGGAGACACACTACAACAGTGGCGAACAGGTTGAAATAACCCTTGAAATAAATCTCCACTGACACACTGCCAACTAGGGAAAAGTGTGCTGCAGAAAAACAGGCATACTCTGTAATTCCACGTTTGTGAACAAAAAGATATTTCTATGTAAACATACATATTCATGCACAGAGAAAATACTTGAGAAGCACACAGCCAAAGCTTTCACTGTGGTTACCTCTGAAAACATGTTCCTGCAAAAACCTGTACACAAGTGTCCAAGGAAGCATTTAGGAAGCCACAAACTGGACCCATCCCAAATGTACATCAGTGGATAAGTGGATAAATGAAATGTGGTATGTTCATGCAAAAGACTACTATGCATCCTACAACATACATGAACCTTGAAAACACAATGCGAAGTGAGAGAGGCCAGGCACGTGTTGTGTGCAGGCCACATGTGGTGTGATTCCAACTACATGAAACGCCCAGAACAGGCAAGTCTACGGGGACAGAAAGGACGCGAGTGGTTGCCGGGGACGGGGCAGGGGACGAAGGGAGCGTGACCACTAATGAGCTCAGGGTTTCTTTTTGGGGTAATAAGAACGTTCTGGCGATGATGGTGATGGCTGCATGACCTCGTGAATACGCTAGAAACCACGAAACTGTGCACTTTAAAACGGTGCTGAGTTTTATATCTCTCACACACACACACTCTCACACACCGTCAAATGCATGCACACACTCACCCCCACAACACAGCTCCTACCGATAAACGCACGCACTCTGTACACGCACGTGCACACCCTCCACAGTCCCGGGGCCCAGCCCCTAACCCCCACAGACTCCCCGAGCATACACTTGGCCCAGTTCACACAACTTCTACCCCACACGCATGCACACGCCGTGGCGGGGCCATAGGCTCGAGCGCGCAGACGAGTCTGTCCTGCCCAACCAGGAAGCCCGGTGCGCCCGATGCCAGCGACCGACCCTTTTCATTTACAGCCCTCGCCAGCAGCGCAAGGCGGCGGGCAGCTCTTCCAATGTGATGGACCTCTAGTGGCTGGGCCTCTTTGGGAGACAAACCTGACACTGGCTCTAAATCTGGCGTTGGTGCCTAGAAACCACCCTCTCCAGTCGTCTCTGTGGCTTTGAACTTTGTCCTCAATCATGTGCCATGCTGTTTATAATTCAAAACTACTAAATGTTTAAGCTGTCATTTTATAGATAAGTAAGCATTTCTTCTGTGTCCGCTCCCATGAGCAAGAAGACCTGCAACTGTCCTTATCAGTCCAACCGCTCATATGAGAACGTGACGCCATCTGGAAGCGAAAATGAGCTGTCGCGTGACAGAGTGGCAGAAAGGCGACGCCAATGACCACAAGGCCCTCTGCATGACACGCCACACCAGTGGGTTAAAGAACCACGGAGGGAGTCCCAAGCCACAAGTTAACTAACTTTTAAGTCATCAAAAGATAGCCCTGGACTCCTTTAAGTGAACTTAACGGTCCCTGATTCGGCAATGATTCTGGGTTCCGAGAAGCGCACACGCTGCCGCCCCAGCCTCTGCAGGAGCTGCTCCTGCAGAGTGTGGGTGGGGCTGGCAGGAACCGAAGAGTCCGGTTTAAACAAGCTGTGGGAAGACCCACGGGCAGGGCAACGGCTGCACAGCCCCTTCACAGCCACTGCACAGCCACGGAAGGAACACGGCGGGGCTGCTCTGGTTCCCGGTGTCCCATCCAGGGGTCGTATCCCACCCCGAACTAAAGAACGCACGTGCACTTAACAAAGCAGCTGCGGGGCCAGGACTTCACCTGTCACTGAGGGCCCACAGATACTGACGGTGATTCCAGCAATCGCAAGGGGCTTCACTTCATGGGGAGACTGGATCCAATTTTTATATTCCTGATTCTCTAACAGACCTTGGGAGTTGCTTTAAAAAAAATAAAGAAATCTCTGATATTAGTTAATAGCTTGTCTTTCAGAGCACACACTTGAACTCCACACAGATCTGAGCTGGAAATCCCAGCCTAGCCCTTCCTGACTGTGTGGCCAAGGGGTGCAGACAGGCAGTGCATGAAGCTGCCCTCGAGGCCTGGCACATGGAAGAGCTGGTCCAGTGTCGTGGTCTCTGGAGCCGCACAGCCTGGATTCCTGTCCCAGCTCTACACATGTACTGCATAGCCTCAGGCAAGTAATTCATCTGTGACTCACATGGCAGAGGGGACAATCGCAGGACCCTGCTCCTGGGGTTGCTGAGATGACCACAGGGCTTTAGACACGTGTAGCACCTGGAACTACGAGCCTTTCAGTAACACCCCGTTATTTGTCTCCTAACAGGTCCTCCCTGCTTGACTGAGCCAATCCCCTCATCGCCCACTCACTTAACACACAATCCACTGAGAGCCCAACCAGGCACCGCCCTAGTGCTAAGGACATATCATACATAGGGACGCTGCCCCCACAGTTCGAGCTTTGAATGGCAGAATCAAAGCACGTTTTAGTGACTCAGAGGCATTTGAGAGCTAGTCCAGTGATTTTCAGACTGGGTTCCTGGGAGCCGTGGGTTCCGCAGAGGAAACAAACGGGAGAGATGGAGCGGCCGGCAGGCAGAGAACTCCTGGCCACCACCCTTGCTCCAACCGGGGGCTTCGGATTCAACCCAGTTACACACCAGGGAGCCTTCTACTTGCGCTTTCCTCTGAAGGAGCCCTATAACTAAAACACGTTTGAAAACGCCTTCACAGAGGAGGACAGCCTGGCCCACACACAGTGGTGTGAAGTTCAAAGCCACATGACTATTTCCTCTCAAATACTGACCTCAAACGCATTTGTGTCCACGGACTTAATGAGATCAATCACAGGAGCTGTCACTGTCCCGAGTGCTTCCTGTGTGCCAGACGCTGCACAGAGCACGTCATGTGCATCAAGGCTTATCATCTGCTCAACACTTGGGGGGACTGAGGTGCACGCTGCACAAGAAAGCAATGGCAAAGCTGAGTCTTGGACAAGGCAGACAATCCCACAGGCTCTGGGAGAGTGTTCACAGGCAGGCAGAGGCCTGAGAATAAGAGGTTGATTCATGTTCCTTCTCTCGGACACGGCCACACAGAAACGGTGGCCTCACCAGAGCCTGACAGAGTCCCTGGGCTGGTGGCGACAAGGCTTGGAACAGAACCTACCAGCAAGTCAGCCCCCGAAGCTACACTGAGAGCGCTCCCCTCGCGCCCGGCACGCGCGCTCCCTGGGGAACCGCCTGTGCCTCCCGCCCAGGCCGGCTGCACCCTGGGAGCTGGCCGCTGTGCTGACGGCAGACCTGGAGATGGCAAGGGTGGCCGGGAAAGCACAAACGCCGATCTCACCAATGTGGGACTACAGAGGCTCATCTAGTAAAGAGTTTCCTTATTTCGTTTCTGCTTGCTTGTTGACAAGTATTTTCGTTGTTGGCAGTAAGGTACCCTTCTAATCATAAGTATATTCATTTCAAAAGGCTCAGAAATAAGGCAATGCATCATAAATGGACTTTCTAGTAAGAAACACTCTTACCTTTGTTTGTGAATTGGGTGCCTAGACAAAAACAAAAAACAAAATTTGTTAAAAACAACAACAAAGCATTTTTACCGCTTTTTCCAGAGTGTGGGTTGAAGGGCACATTCACCTTATTATAGATTCCACAGGGCGGAGAAGAGAACACCCTCAATCGAGACCTGCCATCTACACCTTTTTGTATTTCCATCACAGTCCAAGAGGTAACTTGCCATTTTCCCTTCCATATTCGTCTCCTTCAGAAGGGAGCGTAATAAGCCAGCCCAATAGGGCTGGTCTTAAGGCAGCCTGCGCGCTTCAGGGTGACTACTTGGGATTTTCCTCGTGGTCATCGGTGACACCGCCCTGTGAGGGAGGCTTGGCTCCTGTCCGCCCGGTCACGCGAGCACTGGACGGACACGGGCGCGTTCACAGCCTCCACAGCGGTCTTGCGCCTTCTCCGCAGGCGGAGCTTGCACTCTGAGGTCTCACCCCCTCCTCTAATCGTGGGACACCCCCCACCATGAGGCCCACGGGAGTTTTGGGGAGGAAGGTGAGCAGACACGTCCAGGGAGGCCTGTGCTCAAGGAGCCGCGGGCCTGCGGGCCTGAGGGAAGTCCCAGAAAACTGAGAAGTCATCTCCCATCTCTCTGCGTGCCTGAGAAGAGTTCGCAGGCCTAGGTGGCTGACTTACGAGAAGACGTAGAAAGGGGCAGGAGAGGAAAATGTTAAGCTTGATCCTGAGAACTGAAGCCCAGATGGTGCCACGGGCCATCCTTCCCCACCCCCAAAAAGGAAAAGCAGGAAGTCCCGCTTTCCCAAGAATCATACGGCTTCTAATCATTAAAACACAGTTTCTGCCCTGGCAACCCTCCACGTCATCCTCCAACGGGGCCAGCGGGCCCTCTCACGGATGCAGCTCGAGCTTTGGGCTCTGCGACAGAAGAAGGGGGCTCTTTGCTGCCAGGCGCTTTGCCTTCTCCCGAGAGCCCATTTCCTGTCCTTCCCTGCTCGCTTATTGCGTCTGCCAACCAGAAGGGGGATCTTCTGTTCTCTTCTGGTCTACTTCTGTCGCAGACCTTTTATCACTTCTAAAGCTTTTGCTCATTAATTTTTTTTTAATTCAGGAGACAAACATTACTGATTACCATTAAAATGAGTGACAGCAAAAAGAAAAAAAATGAAAGCAAAATATGAGCCAACTATATAAAAATATAAATGATTTTAAGAGATTTTTTTCAGTATGTTTAGTATCAGTATATCAAAGAACTGGAGAAAAATTTAAAATTGAGTGTCGATCATGTACTGAAATAATATTGCACTTACCACTTTTAGAAAGAGTACAAAGAACGGAAAACAAATCGGCTTCACGTCAGAATAATTCTTACCCTCAAAATTTGAGGGCTGCTGTAGTAAGCCATGCCCAGGGCCTCGGTGTCTTCGCACTGCTCCAAGTTCATTCTTCTGGTGCACTTCGCAGCTTGGTTCACCAAAAACGCTGGAAGTCACCCCATTCCCAAGGGGGAGAAAATTAAAAAGAGAAGAAAATGTTCAATTGTCCAGTGGCAACTGAAAAACTGTAATCTAAGTAAAACCACAAAACAAGTGATGATACAGATATACCACATGTTTAAAATAGGGTTTAAATATTACTGTTCAAATAGCTAATACATTCGCGTGATTCAAAATGCAAAAGGCACACAAAAGCACTGAGAGACGCCCCTGCCCCCGCCCCCAGCCCCCCAAAGGCAATCAGCATGAAATTTCTTGTGTACCTTTCTGGAGATATTCTATGCAAATGAAAGAGTGTGTATATATATTTTTAGCATTTCTTTCCCCTTTTGGAAACAAATGTACAATATATATTCTGCCCTTTGGTTTTTTCACTGAACAATATGTCTTGGAGCTCAGCCTGTCTCAGCACATGAAGAGCTTCCTCTTCCCCTTTTAAGGAATAGTCAGTATTCCACTGTGGAGGTGCCATGACTTATTCGGCCAGTTCCCCGTGATCGGGCGCTGAACGCCGTCTCTAGCTTTGCTGTCACGAACAATGCCGCAAGCATCATTCTGCGTGTGGGCCAGAGTTTCTGTAGCGCCAGCTCCTAGCAGTAGAACAGCTCTGTCAAAGGGCATATTTATTCGCAATTTCCATACAAATTGCTGCACTGTCCTCCACTGAGGGTGCTCCACTTACAGCCCCACCAGCCACGCAGAGGAGCCTGCTTCTCCACAGCCCTCCTTTGCTCAGGCTCTGCCAGCTCATTAGATGGAAACGGCCTCTCTGTTTGGTTTTCATTCACGCCAGGCCCGTTGTGACCAAGGCTAAGCATCTTTCCAGCAGAATGCATTGGTTTGAGCATGGGCATGCCGGGGCCAAGAGGACTGCGCCACCGTCCGTGGGGCTTCCGAAGGGAGCAGCAGGGCCCACGGAAGGCAGCTGCGTGGGTTGCCTCCCCGCCTCCACCACCTAAGTGAGCCTGAGCGAGAAACTGAAGTTCCTCGGTTTCATCATCTAAATAACGACAGGAACTCTACCTTAGAGGCACTGAACACACTTCACACGCAGTAAGTGCTTCGTAAGTGTCAGCTACTGGCAAACGTTAGCCCCAGCGAGGAAAGACGCTTCCCGACGAGTGGGCTGGTTCAGGGGGAGCTCCCGCCACTACGAGCACTCAAGCAGTGAGGCCTCGGTGGGAAAGATCCCGGCTCCGAACTGCCCAACTCTGGGGCTCCTTCCAGCTCTTCGGACTCTTCTGTTTCCGGTGACGAAGCTCGTTTCGTCAGGACAGCGATGAAGCCACACTGAACGAACTCTGTTTTACGAGGAAGAAACTGCCCCCGTCTTACCTGCAGGGTTATTGTCGGTGCACAGAGACGAGGTGAGGGGAGAAGGAAACCTCAGAAATGAGTCCGAAGTCTGCAGGACGGCTCCATACTGCAGAGAGAACCACCGCCAGCTGTCACACTGTTCTTAAGGCATTCACTCAACACTTATGACACCTACTATGTGCCAGGCGGCATTTCAGGCATGGGGGGCACAGGGATGAGCAAGAAACAGATAACATCCCTGCCGCCATGAAGCTGACACCCAGCTGCCCCTCCTTTTCTTTCAAGGGAGTGTACTTCTGTGCCTCCATGGGACTGTGTTCACAGGCCTTTTCGTTAAAGAATTCCTCTGGAAGGGAAGAAGCTGACCCCAGTGGCTGCCTCTGCAGACAGGACCTCGGTGGCCCGGGACAGGGCTGAGAGGTCATTATTTTTCACTAGCAACACTTATTTAAATAACAGATACAGTATACGTTACTATCATTATATT
>PVIA01004152.1:0-146790 GCA_004024845.1 Tonatia bakeri
CCTCCGCGTCCAGCTGGGTCCCTTCTGGCCTCCTACCGTCAGTTCATTCAATATCTGGATAACTTCTGATGCCCTATTTTCATAAATGTTGCGATATCCGTGGTCTCCTAGTCTATTTCTCCTCAGATCGGCCAAATTCTCCCCTGCGCACCGGAGAGGGGGATTAAGACTCCACCTCTCAAGCCGCCATCTTCTAGAGCTGGGTGGGGGTTCTTTAAAAGAAACTGCTTGAGTCTCCAGCAGTCTCTTCCACCAACTTAGTCCCTGCTTGTTTTTGCAGCAGGAAGTTGTGGGAACTTATCTTCCTGGCACTGTAACCCTGGCTAGGGTGCCTGGCATGAGGCTGGGACTACTTGCTCCTGAGATATCCCTCCTGAATTTTTATCCACCACACATGGGTTTAGGACCAGCCCATTCTGAATATGCACCCCTCCTACCATACTGGATGTATGTGATTTCTTTAATTCTGTAGTTGTCAGACTTCTATTCAACTCAATTTCTGATGCTTCTGAGTGATGGTTGTTCTACATTTTAGTTGTAATTTTGATGTGGTTGAGTAAAGAGGCAAGGCACGTCTGCCCACACCATCTTGAGAGTTAATTCTTAGAGTTCTTGATTTTAATACAACCCACTTATCAATTTTTTGTCTTTTATGAACTGTGCTTTTGGTGTTGTATCTAGGAAATCTTTGCTAACCTAAGGCCAAAATGATTTCCTTTTGTGTTTTCTCATAGTTTTACAGTTTTAGGCTTTTCATATGTCTCTGATCCATCTTTTACTTACTTTTTTTATATACAGTGCAAGGTTATATTGAAGTTTATTTCTTAGCATGTATTTACTTGGGCCAGCACCATTTGTTGAAAAGACTATACTTTCTCCAGTCAACTGCTTTTCCATCACTGTTGAAAATCAATTGTCCACATGTGGGGGGTCTCTTTTTGAGTTCTCTATTCTGTTGCAGTGGTCTATTTGTCTATGTTTACACCAAAAACAGTATTGATTATTATAGCTTTTAAAAATGTTTTGAAGTCATGTAGTCTGTCCTCTAAATTTATTCTTCCTGTTCAAAGTTGTTTTTGCTATTCTATGTACTTTACATTTCCATATGAATTTTAAAATCAGCATGTAAATTTTACCCCCCCAAAAAAACGTATGATGGGTTTTTTCTTGAAATTGCATTGAATCAATAGATTAATTTGAGGACTGATATTTTAATAGTAATAAGTCTTCCAGTCCATGAAACATTGCATATTTTTCCATTTATTTAGATCTTTAATTTCTCATAGCAGCATAGTTTTCAGTGTAGAAATCCTACTGATTTTTATCAGATTGATCTCTACATATTTCACATTTTTATACTATTATAAATAGTACACTTTATTTTGATTTTGTCTGTTGCTATTATATCATGTAGATACAATGGGGTTTTGTATATTGACTTTTTATACTAAATTGTTGTTGAAATAATGTGTTGATTTAATATTTAGGATATTTTCTGTAGGTTCTATTGAATTTTGCACATAGATAGATGATCAAGTAATCAGTGAATAGAAAGTTTTAGTTTTTTCTTTTCAACCTGGAAGGTTTTTATTTCTTTTTCCCATCTATATGTACTAGCTAAAACCTCACATACAATGCTGAGTAGATGTGGTAAGAATGAACATTTCAGTCTTATTTCTGCTCTTAAAGGGGAAGGAATTCAGTCTTTCATCATTAAGTATGATATTAGTGGTAGGCTGTTCATAAATGCCCTTTATAAAAATTTGAGAAGGTTGCTTTATATCCCTAGTTTGCTGTGAGTTTTAATAGAATTGGATGTTGGATTTTGTCAGATTTTTTTTCTGCAATATAATCCTATGGTTTTTCTTTTTAAATCCATAGTCATGGTGAATTACATTAATTGAATTTTGAATGCTAAACTAACCTTACATCACTAGGCTAAGCCCCACTTGGTCAAAATGAAGCATTTTTTTTTACATGCTGTCAATATTTTATTGAGGTTTTTTATGTGTCTGTGTTTATAAGGATATTGCTTTAGTTTTCTTGTAACTTTTTTTGGTCAGTTTTAGTATCAGGATAATACTAGTCTCACAGAATGAGTTGGAAAATATTCCTTTCTCTTCGATTTTCTGAAAGACTTTGTGTAAAACTATTAATACTTTTCCCTAAATACATGGCAGAATTAAATAGTGAAGCCATCTTGATCTGGAGTTTCCTTCCCTGGGGTCTTTTATCTATAAATTCAATTTCTTTTTTTTCTTTTTCTTTCCTTTTTATTTTATTGATTATGCTATTACAGTTGTCCCATTTTCCCCCTTCAGTCCCCTCTACCCTGCCCACCCCCTCCCACCCACATTCCCCCCCTTTAGTTCATGTCCATGTGTCGTAAGTTCTTTAGCTTCTACATTTTCCATATTATTCTTGCCCTCCCCCTATTTTCTACCTATTGTCTATGTTACTTATTCTCTATATCTTTTCCCCCCTCTCTCCTCCTCCCACTTCCCTGTTGCTAACCCTCCATGTGATCTCCATTTCTGTGGTTCTATTCCTGTTCTAGTTGTTTGCTAAGTTTGCTTTTGTTTTAGGTATGGTTGTTACTGTGAGTTTGATGTCTTTTCTTACTGTTCATATTTTTAATCTTCTTTTTCTTAGGTAAGTCCCTTTAACATTTCATAAAATGAGGGCTTGGTGATGATGAACTCCTTGAATTTGGCCTTATCTGAGAAGCACTTGATCTGCCCTTCCATCCTAAATGATAGCTTTGCTGGATAGAGCAATCTGGGATGTAGGTCCTTGCCTTTCAGGACTTGGAATACTTCTTTCCAGCCCCTTCTTGCCTACAAGGTCTCTTTTGAGAAATCAGCTGACAGTCTGATGGGAACTCCTTTGTAGGTGACTGTCGCCTTATCTCTTGCTGCTTCTAGAATTCTCCCTTCATTTTTACCTTGGCTAATGTAATCATGATGTGCTTTGGTGTGTTCCTTCTTGGGTCCAACTTCTTTGGGACTCTCTGAGCTTCCTGGACTTCCTGGAAGTCTATTTCCTTTGCCAGAATGGGGAAGTTCTCCTTTATTATTTGTTCAAATAACTTTTCCACTTGTTGTTTTTCCTCTTCCCCTTCTGGTACCCCTATAATTCGGATGTTGGAACGTTTAAGGGTGTCCTGGAGGTCCCTAAGCCTCTCCTCATTTTTTTGAATTCTTGTTTCTTCATTCTTTTCTGTTTAGTTGTTCTTTTCTTCCTTCTTGTCGACTCCATTGATTTCAGTCCCAGTTTTCTTCCCCTCACTCTTGGTTCCCTGTGCGTTTTCCTTCATTTCTCTTATCGTAGCCTGCATTTGTTCATCTAATTTATGACCAAAGTCAACCAATCCTGTGAGCATCCTGATCACCAGTGTTTTGAACTGTGCATCTGATAGTTTGGCTATCTCTCGGTCACTTAAAAAAATAGCTCTGGGGATTTTAATTCTGTTTGAGCCAACCTTTTAATTTTTTATCTTCCTTTGGTCTGGTTGTGGCTGTTACGTAGGGGCAGCACAGCCTTAAGCGTTCACCAGGGCAGGGCACCCCAGTTGCTGGGTTGTGACGTTGTATGTGGGGGCAGGGTCTGAGAGGGTACAATGGCGCCTGCTCCGCTCTCTCTAGGACTTCAGTCCCCTTTGCCACTTCCCACAAGCAAATTGGGCCCTTCTGGTGCTGGCTCCCAGGCAGGTGGGCTTGTGTACTTTCTCAGACTCTGTGGGTTTCCCTGAGGAGTCTCCTGTGAGGCTGAGAGAATCTCCCGACCTCAGCTCCCACAGGTGTTTTCAGTCGGTGGTCTTAGGCTTTGTTTCCCAGTGCTGGATCCCTGGGTTGCATGGTCTGTGCCGCTGCCTGTTTTCACTTAGCTTGTCTGTGCACGAATGTGTGGCTGCAGACAGCCAGCTGCCTTGTGCGCCTCACTGGGTCTGCTCGTTGCCTCCCGCGCCCATAGTCTGCCACCAGTCCATCAGCTGCCCCTGCACTTCTGGGGTCCACCAACTGTCATCTGCACCCTGCACGCCCACGTCTGCCAGCCACCGCTTTTTCCTGCTGGGACCCCCCAACCCCTCTCTGTAGGCCACTGACTCTGTCCCTCCTTACCGGTCTGGATGTATGGTAGTCAGACTTCCGTTCAGTTCATTTCTCTCTGTTCTGGTTGTATTTTGTTTCTCAATTTTTGTTGTCCTTAGTTTTGGTTGCGTGAGGCAGCACAGTGTGACTACCTATGCCTCCATCTAAATTCAATTTCTTTAGTAGATACAGGACTATTCAGGTTTTCTTGAGCATGTTTTAGTAGTTTGTCTTTCAAGGAATTCCAGCCTGCTTGTCAAATTTGTTGGCATAAAGTTTTTTACAGTATTCTCTTATTACTCTCTTAATATCTTAGAATGTGTAGAGATGTCACTTCTCTCATTCCTGATATTGGTAATTTGTCTCTCTCTCTCTCCCCCTAATCAAGATAAAGGTTTATCAATTTTATCTTCACCAAGAACCACCTTTTGGTTTCATTTATTTTCTCCATTTTTGTTCTATTTATTTGTTTTCCACACCTATCTATGTTACTTATTTTTTCCTACTTACTTTGGATTTAATTTGCTCTTCTATTTCTAGTTTCTTAGGTGGAAGCTGACGTACTTGATTTGAGACCCTCTGCCTTTCTAAGAGATAATGGAACTTACGGTCACATAGCCATCAGTTTCTGTAACTTTCTGGCTTTATGACCTTAGTCTAAGTAAATAACTTGTCCTACCCTCAGTTTTCCCATCTGGAAAATGGGTACAAAGCACTTATCTTTCAAGGCTGTTATGACAATTCAATGAGATCAAATTTTCAACACCACACCTAATGCTAGCCCACAGTATTTGTTCATAAAGTGCTTCTTCTCTTCCTACGATAAGCACTCACTCCATCACCTCCTTGGACGACTTGCAAGGGAAGATAAGTACCCCACAGTCACAAGATATAGAAGTTCATGCAGCTGCAAAGTCCAACAGGTCTGGTTTATTCATTTACAGAGAAGCAAACAGGTGCAGAGACAATCAAACTGAGATGCACAAACTAAGACCTAAGCAGAACCACCTGTTCCTTTGAGTTAGCTATAGAGGTCCAAGCTGGAAAAATCAGAAACCCAGACACAGCATTTCCATGTCATCAGTGGTCCTGGCGGGTATCCCAGGGAATAATCAAGAAAAGGCTTCCCCTGGTCCCTTTTAAATTTTACCTGAGTGTGTAACCCTTCAATTAACGAATCTGCAGAGGACACAGATCCAAACAGGTTGTAGTAGGAAAAAGTATGGTCTTTGGGATCAGACTTACCTGGTCTGCCACTTGCTGGATCTGTGACCTGAGACAAGTTACTTAACCTCCCTGAGGCTCATTTTCATCTCTGGCAAATGAAATTAATAGTAATACCAAACACCTGCTAAGTGCTTTGCGAGTGCCAGGCATTAAGTATTATCTCAGTAGCAGCTCTTCTAAACCTCACTGGAACGCTATGCTGTAGAAACCTACGGGCAATCAGACGCATACACAAATTAAGCACCCCACCCAAGTTCACGGTAGCTAAAAGGGTGGAGGTGGGATGTGAACTTACACAGTATGCACCAGAGGCTGAGTACTAAACCATCATCTACTGTTGCTCATTAGATTATTCTACCACTATTTTGTGAGAATTAGCAAATATATCCAGGAAGCCCAGCACTGAACTTGGCTCAGAAATGTGAGATCCCTGAAAGTAGCCAGAGTGCCAGGCACCCCAGGCAGAACAGGTGATACTCCTGGGCACTGAGGCCACTCTTGGGGCTGCCGCACTTCCAGGGGAGGTATTTATAGTGCAAAGGCATCACATCTGCTCAAGTTGATCTAGGCCTAGAGATGATTTGCACCTGGAATTGGTGGTTATTGGTTCATTTCCATACAGCAGTTGCATGGGGAAATTAATTAAAGAAGAAGCACCCACCACCCATCTTCTAAGGTTCTTCTACTGTGGCCACTAAGAGACACACAAGTAGAGCTGCCAGAGCCACAGGGACCACCCCTTGTCCTGATGAGTGGCAGAAATGAGTCTCACAGGAAGAGAGACCCACCCAAGGCCCAGGGGCTAGTCTCCAGGCCTTTACCCTGCCCTGCCCTACCCACCCCTTGCAGATCCTAAGAACAGACCCTCAATTAGCACTGCTGAGTGACACATACACACTTGAAGTGACAAACATGACAAAGTATATGGCAGCGTGATCATGAGCAGCCCCTCTTCCCCAACACACACACTGGCTGTCCTGCTGGGAGACCCCTAAAGAAAATGTTGGTGGTGGCCTTGTGGATGAGAGAAAACTGGGTGCAACAGGAGGGTGTGCAAAGAAGAAATTTTATTTCTACTTTGTATATTTTGGTGTTGCTTGAAATTTTACAATCAGAAAATGCATATGGCCATTACTTGAGAGATATATTTACTTTTAGGAGTCACTGACAGCCCTCGCTTTCGTGCTCTAAATGGGGGAGAGTTTGTAACTGATGTCACTGGAGCCTGACCCCCACACCTCAGATAGTGGAAACAGGCCCAGAGCTGCTCTGGAGCTGTGGGATACGTGTCCACTCCACCTGCCATCCCCCAGCCACCCCTGCCAACCTTCTCTGTTAAAAAATTAATAATCAGCCCTGGCCAGATGGCTAGGTTGGATGGATCATTGTCCTGTATACCAATAAAAGGTTATTGGTTCAAGTCTTGGTTAGGGTGTGTCCCTAGTTAGGGCACATGTAAGAGGCAACCAACCAATTGATATCTCTCTCTCTCTCTCCCTCCCTCCCTGTCTCTCTAAAATAAATGAAACATATCAAGTGACAATTAAAAAATTAATGACCATAACATCCCACTCATTGTACCCCTGCCTGGCACACCAATGATCTCATTTAATATTCTGATAGTGCCACATGATACATACTAGTGTTATCTCCATTTGACAGGTAAGAAAACTGAGGGTCAGAATGGTTGAGCTAAAAAAGTAGCAGACAGAAGTTGAACCTGTCCTTCTGAGATTCTAACCACAAGGAAAGCAGGGGAAATAGGCATCTGGGGCATGGAAGCCACAAGCAAAGCCACAGTCCACCGGGCCCAGGACTCTTTTGACACCTGCGCAAGAAGCAGCAGTGACCTTATTTCTGAAGTACCATTTTCCACTGTCCAAAGATGCTTTCCTCTGACTTCCTGCTGTCTCAAACTCCACATGCACCTGCTGACACTTTTTGAGGCTCCACTGCCTTCCTCTAAAAAGAAAGGGGGGTATACAGGGTCACTTCTGTAACATTCTATTTCCCTGGAAATCCATAATTCAAACTGGACTTGCCACTTCCCTCTCATCTCTCTCTTGCTCTGTTCTTTTGGATCAATGAATCACTGCCTTTCACTGTACTGGGATCTTCAGGGAGCATCTGATTCCTACCTCCCCTGGCACCACCCTAACCAATGTGCTTCCATCTCTTGTCACACATGCACATGAATGCACATGCACGCATAAACACAAACACTTCTTCACTGAACTAAAAGTACCACTTTATACATCCCTGACTGTGAATCTGCATCGGCTCCAATAGTAGGGTTTCCTAACATTAGTTTTACTGCCATTTAGGGACAGAAAATTCTTTGTTGTCAGGGGCTGTCTTGGGTGGAGGGGCACTGGATGTTCAGCAGCATCCTTAGTGTCTATCCATTAGATGCCACTAGCACTCCTCCCCAGTCCTGTTATGACAACCAAAAATGTCTTTAGACATAAGCCAAAGTCCCACTGAGAACCACTGCCCTACAAGGTAAAAAGTCCAAACTTCTAAGCTGGCTTTCCAGGCCCTTCATTTTTGCCTGCAAACTCACCTGACTTTAATTCCTATGATTCCTAGTCTCATAACCTTGATGCTTTTCTACACTCAGGTTGCTCTGCTCCTAAAGCCCCCGCTCCATCCACCCAAACCTCCCTGCCCTTCAGGGTCCAGTGGGCCCCACAGGAAGCCTTCCCATGACTCAGCCCCATGCCACCCACCTTTCTTTCAGCATAAACTATGTCCTTAACTATCCTCTGTTTTGCCACCTTGTCCCCCCACACCCCAGGCAGACAAAAACTCTGATAGTGGGACATGTGGCTCTCCAGAATAAAAAGCCCCGTGTGCACAGACTTGCTGATATCTACGGTGTAAGTACTAACTTCTATCTACAGTGCTGTCACTGAACATGGAGCTGGGGAGAGGGGGCTCTAATGAATCTGCACACAGGCTCCAGGGTACCATACTCACTCCTCCCCTCACCTCCCCTGTCCCCACAAAAAATGTGGGAGCCCAAGGAATCTCACTGTGCCAGTGCCTATGCCCTCTGCAGTGTTGGAGAGAGGGTGGGGCAGCATGGCACAGCCTGGCCTTGTGGCCAAGCCTCTGACTGCAATGTCAGTCCCCAGGGCTACAAAGAGGCCCAAGGTGGGCCCCTTGGGAGGAAGGAATGTTTCTCCCTCCTGCAGCCCCCTCTCCAGGTCCCAAGGTATCCCTGACACACCATCCCCATCCTGTAGGTCAGTCAGCACTGCACCTGACTCTCAGTCTGATTTCCCCTCCCCAAGCAGTCCATAACCGAAGTCTTCAGAAAGATTTTCACCTTGAGCTACCCTAGACCCTCCAGTGAAACCTGTGCCAACTTAGAAGGAGGCAAATTTATTGATCTTTCTTGGTGACTGTTGGCAAGACACATAGCTGGCCACAAACTACGTTCATCTGTGCCTCTGACTTTAATTACCACAGGCATCTGAAGATTGTGTGTGTGTGTATGTGTGTGTGTGTGTGTGTGCACCTCTGTTACTATTAACCCATTTAATACAATGAGTATTAGCATTAGCTCAGTGCCTCCCAGCTCCCTTAGGGTGATCCCTCTTGAGGCCCCAGCCCCACTGGGTGGCCCCGACCCCAGGACCATGGCTCTTCCATTTGTCCCTTCCACACTGGGTATGCCTTCCTACTACAGTTGTTGGTTTGGGTTGATTCCGCTACACATTTCACCTCTGTTGATACAACTCAGTAGTCCCCCCTGGTAAATACCTTCCTCTCTGAATGACTGGTACGTCCTATGTCACCAGCATACAGGGAGTCTGGTGTAATGACAAAAGAGGTCAGAGTGGGTGAGTGGCTGACCATAAAGGCCTCATGGGCTACCTGAAGGGATCTGAACTCAATCATTGAGGAGACAAGTTGCCACTATCAGGCTCTAAGCAGGGCACTGAATTTAAGGAAGGTGACTTTGTTGGCAAAGTAAAGAATGAATGGATGTCATCCAAAAGATATAACATACAAATGCACACCACACACACCACACCAATCCATGCCACACACACACAGGATCCCAAGTGACTACATTTTTTTTCTAATACCCTCAGAAAGCAAAGTAGACAAAAGGTGAAAACAACCCAAATGTCTATCAACAGGTGAATATATTAATAAAATGTGGTACACACACTGGAATACTATTCAGCTACAATGTGGATGAACCTTAAAGATTTTGTGCCACACAATAAGCTAGTCACAAAAGGACAAATCCTGTGTGATCCAACTGATATGAGGTGCCTGGAGTAGTCAAATTCACAGAGACAGAAAGTAGAATGGTGGTTGCCAGGGGCTGGGGGAAGGGAGTTAATGGTTGATGGGTACAGTTTCGGTTCTGCAAGAAGAAAAGAGTTCTATGGATGGATGGTGGTGATGGGTGTACAACGGTGAGAATGTACTTAATGCCACTGAACTGTACACTTACAAATGGTTGAAGTGGTAACTTTCACATTGTATATATTTTACCTCTGTAAAAAATAATAAAAAGTGGAGTTCCGGCCAAGATGGAGGCATAGGCAGTCACATTGTGCCTCCTCGCGCAACCAAAACTAAGGACAACAAAAATTGAGAAACAAAAATACAACCAGAACAGAGAGAAATTAACTGAACAGAAGTTGGTCTACAGTACATCCAGACCGATAAGGAGCGGTGGAGTGGGAAGGCTGCGGAGAGGGGTGGAGCGGTCCCCTCAGGAAGAAACGCTGGCTGGCAGGTGTGGGCACGCAGGGTGCAGAAGGCAGCTGATGGACCAGACCAGTGACGGACCCTGGGCTCGGGAGGCAACTAGCAGACCCAGTGAGGGGCACAAGGCAGCTGGCTGTCCGCGGCCACACACGCGAGCAAACACAGCGAAAATGGGCAGTGCCACCACATTTCAAAGCTTAAGAGCCCCATCTGGGAGCTGAGGCCGGGAGACTCTCTCAGCCTCACAGGGGACTTCTCGGGGAAGCCCACAGAGTCCAAGAAAGTGCACAAGCCCACCCGCCCAGGAGCCAGCACAGCAAGGGCCCAATTTGCTTGTGGGAGGCAGTGAAGGGGACGGAAGTCCTAGAGAGAGCGGAGCAAGCGCCATTGTTCCCTCTCAGACCCCACCCTCACATACAACGTCACAACCCAGCAACTGGGGTGCCCCGCCCCGTGAACACCTAAGGCTCCGCCGCCCTTACATAACAGCCACAACCAAACCAAAGGAAAATAAAAAAGATGGCTCAAACAGATTTGAAAGCCCCAGAACCAATTTTTTTAAGTGACCAAGAGATAGCCAAACTATCAGATGCACAGTTCAAAGCACTGGTGATCAGGAAGCTCACAGAATTGGTTGACTTTGGACATAAATTAGATGAACAAATGCAGGCTACGATAAGAGAAATGAAAGAAAACGCACAGGGAAACAATAGTGAGGGGAAGAAAACTGGGACTCAAATCAATGGAGTGGACCAGAAGGAAGAAAGGAACAACCAAACAGAAAAGAATGAAGAAACAAGAATTCAAAAAAACGAGGAGAGGCTTAGGAACCTCCAGGACATCTTTAAAGGCTCCAACATCTGAATTATAGGGGTACCAGAAAAGGAAGAGGAAGAGCAACAAATTGAGAACTTATTTAAACAGATATTAAAGGAAAACTTGCCCAATCTGGCAAGGGAAATAGACTTTCAGGAAGTCCAGGAAGCTCAGAGAGTCCCAAAGAGGTTGGACCCAAGGAGGAACATGCCTAGGCACATCATAATTACATTAGCCAAGGTAAAAATGAAGGAGAGAATCCTAGAAGCAGCAAGAGACAAGGAGACAGTAACCTACAAAGGAGTTCCCATCAGACTGTCAGTTGATTTCTCAAAAGAGACCTTACAGGCTAGAAGGGGCTGGCAAGAAGTATTCCAAGTCATGAAAGGCAAGGACCTACATCCCAGATTACTCTATCCAGCAAAGCTTTCATTTAGAATGGAAGGGCAGATAAAGTGCTTCTCAGACAAGGCCAAGTTAAAGGAGTTCATCATCACCAAGCCCTTATTATACGAAATGTTAAAGGGACTTACCTAAGAAAAAGAAGATTAAAAATATGATCAGTAAAAAAAAGTCATCAAATGGAGGGTTAGCAACAGGGAAGTAGGAGGAGCAGGGAGGGGGAAAAGATATAGAGAATAAGTAGCATAGACAGTAGGTAGAAAATAGACAGGGAGAGGGTAAGAATAGTATGGGACATGTAGACACTAAAGAACTTATGACACATGGACATGAACTAAAGGGGGGAATGTGGGTGGGAGGGGATGGACAGGGTGGAGGGGAGTGAAGGGGGGAAATGGACCAACTGTAATAGCATAATCAATAAAATAAAGAATAAATAAATAAATAAAATCTTCAAAAAAGTAAAAAAAAATAAAAAATAAAAAGTGAAAAAACAAAGTGGGAAGTTCCCAGCACACAGGCAGACTCCAGTACATGTCACAAGGACTAACAGGCAACACCAACATTTATGGCAATGCCACAGACTTGTAGGGATCTCCAGCAACAAAATCCTCACCTACCAAACAATGAGGGTGCAGCCCGAGTTCTGGCCCTAAGGTTGAGCTCTGTGTGGGTCCCTCTGTGAATGCTGTCTATGAGGGACCAGAGTGTGTGTCAGGAGGGCCTGGAGAGTGGGACGCAGAAGGGCATGAAGAGGTGGCAGAGCAGTCCCAGGGCCTTGTTACACTACAGCATCTCCTGATTCAAGGGCTCTCAGGACACCCCCTACCCTCAGTCCCCCACCTCCCTCCTCACCTGACATCAGCCCTTCTCCCAGCCCTGGCCCCTTAGCCACTCCTCCTGGGACCTTGGGGTCCCTTCTCACTGCACTCATGTCAGCTTGGCTCAATCCCACCAGACATATGTGGTCTCTTCAGAGCAGGACACAACACAGGGGCGACCTTCTTACCACCTACCTCCTACTGCCCTCTCCCACCAAGCTGCACCTGACTCAACTCACATCAGTTCTCGCAAATGCTGTTGCTGACCTAAGGGAACCCCTGCTCCATTTCATGTGGTTCTCTTATTTTGGATTTTGTCCCCAATCACACTCTTTTTAGCAACATTGACATCCAAGAATTTCTCTTTCTCCAAGCCACAGGAAAAAAAAGGGACCAGAACAGGGTCTGTTCACCTCCAAACACATCCCTTCCTGCCTGCCTTATTTTGGTACCTAGCACCTCACCACTATCCTTCTAGCTCCCTAACTAAAAACACAGAGTCCCCTACAACTCAGCAACTGCACTTTCTAGCAATCCACCCCATCGAAATACTTAGACACATACACAAAGCTCTACATTCAAGGGTGTGCATTACCCCACTGTTTATAACAGCAAACTAGAAACCACCCAAATGAGAAAATGGATGACTAAAGCTCACAGTCCACCCTGTGCAATGTGGTGCAGCAGGTAAGGAGAACAAGATTGAACCAAGTGGGCCAACATGGGGTGAAAGGTCCAAAGTAGCTCCAGTGAAAAGCATGGCACAAACTACACATAAGGCATGGTCCTCCTTCTGCTTTTGAGAAGCACCACATATGTGAATGTGGAATTCTCCTCATATGTATGACATGGCCAGGAAAGGCCTTCACTCACCTCTAGAGGAAGGCCAGTGATGAGGAGGAAGACAAGGCAGCCTCGAAGGCACTTACAGTTTTCACCATAAATGTCTATGTTACTTACATTTTTTATTGTTGTTCAAGTACAGTTGTCCCCATTTTCCAACACGCCCCTCAGCCCCACCCATCCCTGCCTTCCACCCTCAAACCTACTCCCTTTGGTTTTGTCCATGTGTCTTTTATACACGTCCTTTGATGGCCCTTCTCCTGTTTTCCCCGATTATCCCCCTTCAACCCCCTTTCTAGTTACTGTCAGTTTGTTCTTTATTTCAATGTCTCTGGTATATTTTGCTTGCTTGTTTTATTGATTAGGTCCCACTTATAGGTGAAAGCATATGGTATTTGTCTTTCATTGCTTGGCTTAGTTCACTTAGCATAATGCTCTCCAGTTCCATCCATGCTGTTACAAAGGTTAAGAATTCCTTCTTTCTTTCTGCTCCCTAGTATTCCATTGTGTAAATGTACCATAGTTTTTCAAGCTACTCATTTAGTAATGGCACATAGGTTGCTTCCAGCACTTGGCTACTGTAAATTGTGCTGCTATGAATATTGGGGTATATAGGTTCTTTTGTATTGGTGTTTCAGGATTCTTGAGGTATAATCCCAGCAGTGGGATTGCTGGGTCAAAAGGCAGTTCCATTTATAGTTTTCTGAGGAAATTTCATACTGTTTTCCACAGTGGCTGCACCAGTCTGCACTACATTTTTCCTCCCTTTTCACTGGGGTTGCCAGGGACGTGTGATCACAGCATCCTTGCCACCCTCCCAGCCAGTGGAGCCACTGGAGCCCTGTCCTGACTTTTTGACTGCCACTTTCTTAACCTCTCTGTCTCTCTAAGCCTCATTAGAAGCCTCCAAAACCCTCTCTGAATGTGTGTAGGAAATAAACAAATAAGCAAACAGGCAGACCAGCAACCCAAAATCAAAAGACAATGTACCAGGCCATTGCGGGGGGTTGAGGGGTGGCAGCAAGTAAACACTCACAGCCACACATCCGGTGGCATTGGGCAGGTTTCGGTCAAGGAACTAGGTAAACAGAGGCCTGGAGAGGAGACAAAATGCTCCCCATAGGAACAATGGCCATGTTAGGCATGACTTCCATCTTCTGGTTCTAAGTGGCCTTGTCACCACTCTCAGAGCCTCCACTGGAAAACATGGGGTGGGCAGCTGCCTCCACAATCCAAAACACTGGGCTTGTTACAGTGTAAAACTGGCCACACCACATACAAGCAATTTCATCCTCTTCACACCCCCAGTGATGCAAGCAAGGAGGCCATGCTTCCATTCCTGAGTGTCCCACTAGACAGGAGAGGTCCTGCAAGACGATGAGCCTGGTGTCACAGCACATGCCTCACATCAGACCAGGGTGAGTCCTACCATGAGCACAGACAAATTGGCTACTCAGATGCCCCCAAGTCTGGTGACTAAGCCTCGCCCACCCATCCCACTGTGATCTCCCATCACTTCCCAGCTCTTAAAGAAAGTTGCAGCACTACCAGCCCTCCTCCCTTGTGAGCGTGCCACATTGTTTCACTCCCTGATGTTCTACACACAGGCTTCCCCTTACTGGAATTTCCTTCCTCCCCCCTCTACTTGACAAAGCTGTCCTTGCTCCCAGATGTAAGTCAACATCCACCACCTCCAGGGGCAGAGTGGGGTTTTTGGCTTCAGGACTCTCAAGGCAGTTTATCCAGCACTCAGCTCAGTCAGAAGCCAGCACAGCTGCCCTGTCCTGGGTGCCAAGGAGGAGGAAGAAAAATGAGAAATGGTCTGGGACCACAGGGAGCTCAGTCGCTCTCAGATCCATCACTTCATTTCATTTCAACCACCAAGAACCCCCTTAGGTAGGCATGTTTATATCTCCACTATAAAATTAAAAAACTAAGGAGGAGAAAGAACTGTCAGTGTGCCCAGAGATAAGTTAGAAAAGGTTAAGGCAGAATGGAACCCAAATCCTCCCACAGGCTCATCCACAAAACCCTGGCGCCAATACTGCCACCACATTGTGATATAAATATTTAGTTCATGTTCATTTCTCCAGTAAAGCTGAACTTTCTCAAGGATGGAGCCTGTCTGAACCCTCCCCAGGCCCAGGTCCCATATATACAAGCCCTTCCTCCACACCTGCCAAGGAGGAAGGTACAGATGGAAACCCAATGGGCTGAGCGCACTGGTTCACTGGGAGGAGAGGAGGGCAGAACTTTGCCTTCAAACATCTGTGGACTCCATAGTAAGCATGCATTACTGTTGCAATTAGAAATCTGAAATAAAGGAACAAATGCTTCCTGGAAGAATAAATGGACAATGAAACACCCCAAAGTACAGATTCATTCACTCAATCATCAAATATTTCTTGAGCACTTACTATGTTCCAGGAACTGTTCTAAATGCTGGGTATGCAGCATCATTCAACAAAACAGACAAAATCCCTGCCTATGTGGAACTCACATTCTAGCTGAGAGAAGACAAACATGAAAAAAATAAATGGTAATAAATCTGATGAAAAAATAATAAGGCAGGGAAGGGGGCAAGGGTGTTGAGAGAAGACGAGGTCTATTTTTAAATAAGTTGGTGAGAGGAGGCCTCATTGTGTGAGTGGAATTAAAGCAAAGCCCCAAAGGTAAGCAAGCAGCCTGCAGATACCTGTGGGAAGAGTGTCCCAGGCAGAGGGAACAGCCAGCACAAAGGCTCTGAGGTCCAACTGCATCTGGCATGTTCACAGAGCAGTAAGGAGCTGGAGGGGAGCAGCTGGAGAAGGGGAGGTGACAGTGGGCAAGGTGCAGAGGCCCCTGCAAGGACGGTGGTGTTACTATAGTGCAGGGTGGAAAGTCTTAGTGGCCACAGTGGTCCTTTGGATTAATATCTAAGGTTCCCACAGGACACTTCACAGGGAAACATTTTAGGTTCCTCCCAGAGGCTTCCTGCCTCCTGAGACTCCCAAGGGGAAAAATGTTCCTAAAGGTGATTCAGAGGTGCTGTCTGGATACAAACAAGCAAGATTCACAGGCCTTCCCCTCACAGGCCCTGCCCAGTCAAGTCATGCTGAACAACTGGCCAGACAAACCTACTTTCCAGTCTTCCAAAAAGGCTCCTTCAGAGCTCAGTGGCATCAGGTGAGATCCCTTTGCAAAAGGCAAAGGAAAACTTTTAAAGCGTAAGGTTCTCACCCTACTACTGTGTTCCGGGCACATGCTTGGCCTGGCTCTACCAGCAGCCCAGGAGAAGATGTAGTGATACCCATCTCAGAGATCAGAAAGAAACAAGGCTCTGAAGCACACATGGCTCACCTGGGATGCAGGAGGAACTGGAGCAGGAAATATAGTTCTTTTTGACACGGAAATTTGTCCTGCTAACCACCCAATGCCACCCCCCAAGGAGGGGCCAGACATCACTTGGCAAGGGCTGAGTAGCCACCTCTAGCTAGCGAGCAAAGGATGGAAACTCTCTTCCTGGCTGGAGAGCACTTCCATCAAAGACCTTACCTGGCTCTGCGCGCCCCCCAACCACCACCCCCCCTGCCCTCCACAAATCCCTGTCCTGCTCCCTCTCTCCTGTCCAGCCACACTCACACCGCAGGTCCCTGAGAATCCTTATAGGAGCAGAGGAGTGGCTACAGAGATGTGGCCACCAGGCCAGTGCTAAAGTGACTGGGGCCAGAGGCAAGTGACTGACAATTTTCTCTCTTCAAAAGAAAGTCATTTCTATACATGGCAATGTTCTGTACTTCAGCTGCAGTGGTGGGTATGCTGGTACATACCCACCATACTTTATTTTACACCCACCGTATTTTATTGCATGCCAATTATGCCTCAACAAAGAAGGAAGGCACTCTCCTGACATTGCTGGATCCCATTAGAAAAGAGCCACTACTCTCCCCAAAAGAAGTGTAGGAGACAGTTTTACCGAGACCCTAAAGAGCACATAATATTTCGCTTCACTAGGAGAGGGGAAGGATCCCATTTGGGCTGATGATCCTCCCAGATGGGGCCCTATCTTGTTAGTGTCCTTGCTGAAATTCTGGTACTTAACAATAAAAGCTGTTTCATCTTGTATCCAGGAGTTAAAGAGACCTAGAGAATCAACATCAGCAGGAAGGAAATGTCTGAGGGCCCTCCAAGGGACAGTGCAGTGTGACATGGGAAGAGGGGAGCACAGAGGTCTAGACAAGATCTTGCTGCAGTCACGCTAATTCCCTCAGGGCCAGGTACACGATGGGGTATGTGGTGTGACAGGACAGAGTGGTCTCAACCATTCTGTCCTTCCTCCATGCCTGCATCAGGCGAGACCTCACAGCCCTAGACAGGCTCTGGAATCTGATGGGGGTGGTGAGGGAACTTCAGAGTCAATAAACTTTAATCATCTAGCAAACACTACAATTAACATGCCTGAAGTACAGTTGCTTTGTAATTAAATTGAAGAACAAAACCCAAAACATTCGGCCTGTAAAGTAATTGTCAAACTTCTTAGTAGGTGTCTTAGCAATTAAACCCACTTACTCGTTTGTTCTTGAAAAAGTATTTATTACTTCAATTTAAAATAATGCCATAATTATGCCATGTGTTATTAATAAGATCACTCACCCATGAGGTTTAGTCATCTGGCCTGCTTTGCCAGGGGCCAGAAACTAGACATTGTCAGTATGGAACACTAATTAAATAGCACTTGTCCTAATAATTCTCTTTTTTCATGGGAGTTTTGCTCCAAGAAAACTCGGGAGTGAGGTCCAACAGCCAATGGCTATTTGCTGCGAGATGCAGTCAGGCTGTCTGGCTGAGAAGGTGCACTGGCTCACCAGAGCCACCTGTGACTTTGCAAAAAGACTTCAGGGAGGCCTGGAGTGTCCCTGCAGGAAAGAGGGCTGACCCCAGGCTCTGTTTCCCCAGGAACCAAGAACACACCAAGATGTGGCGGAGGCCACAGAACAAGCCACAGTAGAGACGCACCAGCTCAGAGGCCAAGAAAGAATGGGCAGCAGTGAGCTGCCACCAGGCGCAGTTCCTAAGTACAAAGTCTTATTGAGCACTTAACACGTGCCAGGACTGGTAAAGCCCTTTAAGTGTATGAGGTCATTTAATCCACTCACAGACCACAGCAGGCAGGGATGACTATTTTATCCCCATTTTACAAGTGAGGAGATTGCTACACAAAAAGATTGAGTGGCTTGCCCAACGTCACACAGCTAGACAGGAAGAGCCAGATTCAACCCAGGCAGACTGCTCCTGAGTCGATGCCTCTAACCAGGATAGACAGGCAAATAATCAAACCTTTTGTACCAAAAGGGTCCTGTGCCCACATCCAGCCCTATAAAGAAATAATATTGCCACCCATGGTTCCCACACATGGTTTAGTATCAGACCACTTGCCATGCACCAGGCACTCTGCCTGTTGCTTTACTCTTGTGGCCCAGAAATCCCCATCCCTTTTCCTTAGGCAAGGAGGCTAAAGCTCAGAGAAGTCACCACAGGGAGTAAGTAGGAGGGAGGGGAGACAGCCTATTATTGTATTAATTTTTGCACTTAATACAAAACTCAAGAGACATAAAAAATGCAGCAAAAAATATACCTCCCATCCCTGTCCCAAGTCACTGTGTCTCCATCCCAAACATAACACTTTCTTATACTGTGTGTGTGCTCACATACACGCATGTACAAGCTCGCTTTTGTGAAGAGCAACACCATACCACTGTTCTTGCACTGCCGTTGTCAGCTAACAGCACCATGTGTTGGAATGACTGCCTCTTAGTACATAAAGAACTACAGTATTCCATTAAATGTATATAACATAACATACTTAACTAATTTGCTAAAGATGGACATATGGCAATTTCTGCTGTTACCAACAATGCTACAATAAAACCTTGTGCATTAAAAAAAGAGTCTACCTGCAGGTTTGCTACCCACACCTTTGACACGAGGACCGGGAGTCAGACCCGGCCAGCCCCATACCCTGCAGCCACGTGGCCTAGAGCAAGTGTGTTCGCTTCTCTGAACCCCTTCCTCATCTGTAAGACAGGGATCACACAAACACCTGGGAGGGTTTCTGTGACGATGATGTGAGCTGGTGCAGCTGAGGCGCTGCACAGTGCCCAGCATGGACGGATGACTGCAGAGACACGAGCCAGCTCTCACCGACACCTGAGCCTCCTCAGTTTTCTAAGTCACCTGGGTCATCCGGGACATTCAGGCCCTGCCTCTGGCTTGGACTCTGGGCCTGGGGTTTGTCCTCAGTCAGATCATAGATCCTCTACCCATGTCAGTTTCTTCCCTTCCAGGTGCAGCCAGTGAGTCTGGACACAGGCAGTGGAAGGACCAGAATCTTCTGGAGATGAAGACCTCTAGGCTGTACGTATGCCCTCAGGTCTCTGGAATGGGCATGAAGAACAGGGCCTACAGGCATCATCTGAGGTAGCATGAGATGGATTCCACAAATATCCAGTGATCCTGAGCTCATCAGTGAGACCCCTAAGGCATGCCCAGCTATAGCCACTGCCCACAATGCAGCCATATGATCTTTCCCTCTTCCCATTACCCCCCACCCAGCCTTCCAGCATGCTGTTCCCTCTGCCTGGGATACTCCTCCTATGCTCCTCCATCCCAGAGCCCTTTTCTTGCCTATCTCCTAATAGTCTTCTAGGCCCTGCTTACATGTCACCATCTTCAGGAAGCTCTCCCTGACCATGTTGCCACAAGTTGTACAATCACCACCAAGAAAAAGATTGGCCCCAAGGCTATAACAGGGAGGAATGTTGGGCCACAGCTGCAGGGAGAGGTGGCCTAGCATCGGGTGCCAGGTACACCCCTCATGAGGACCTAACTACGGACACCTAGCCAGAAGGGTAACATCTGCCCTCGGTGCAGTAGGAAAATATCTTTATGACATTTGGGTGGGGAAGAACTTCTTAAATAGACAAGAAAAAGCTAAGCATATAAAAGATTAATAAACTTGGTAAGAAAGCAATAAAGAACTTTTGTGCATTAAGATAGCTAACTGAAAGAGCAACACCTAACTTATAAAAGGTTCAGTTTTAAAAGTGAGTAAAAATTTTAAAAAATTAGTAGGCATATCATAAAACGGAAAATAAAAATAGCCCACAAAGACATGAAAAGATGCTCAACCCATCTGTTATCAGGAAAATGTACATTAAAATCATAGTAATACACCATTTCACATGAAAATCTTAAAATTAAAACACTACCAGGTGTTGGCATGCTTGGGAGTTTTGAGAACTCGCATACGTTGCAGATGGCAGTATAAATAAGTAGGGTGGAAAACAATTTGGAATGACCTAATAAAGTGAAACATGCATAGATCCAGAGTCCAGCAGTTCTTCTCCTCAGGAGAGACCCTCAAAAAACTCTCACAGGAACACCAAAGACAAATAAATACAAGAATGTTCTTATTAACAATATCTGTAATAGCAAATCTCTGGAAACAACCCACATGCCCATAACAATAAAATAGATAATAAGTCACATGACACTATACAGCAATCAAAATGATTGAATATACCCACATCATGAGTGGATCTCAAAATCCTAACAATGAGCAAAAAAAGCAAACACAAAAGCATACGGAAGAGTCATTCTATGTATTTAAGTTTCACAAATAGGCCAACCTAAGCAATATGTATTTTGGTATTTCTCTTCTTGATCCTCTCCCAAGGATATGTTTTATTAATTTTAGAGAGAGAGAGGAAAGAGAAGAGAGAAAAACATCAGTTGGTTGCCTCCTGTGCATGCCCTGACTGGGAGTCGAACCCAGAACCATTTAGTGTGTGGAATGGCCCTCGAGCAACCGAACCAACTGTCTGGGGCTGTACTTTTGTATTTCTTTATATGACAAACCATAAAGAAAAGCAAGGAACCAGTGAGCACACAATCAGGAGAGCAGCTGTCCCTGGGGTAGAGCTCCTTTACATTTTTTAAACTAGTATGAGTCCATGAGAGTCCATTTTATTGTCATTTTCTTAACTTAACATATGCATTGTAATCATGTGCAGCTTTTAAGTTTTCAAAATAATTTTAGAACTAGCACAAATAGACAATGGCAGTGAGCTTTCGTTTCTGTGGAATTCCAGCAGCTGACAGATCCCAGGCGTGCCAGCTAGCCCAGAGGCAGAGGTGGAGACGCCAGGAGAAAAGAGCTCTGGGGTCCTGACTTCACAGCCCAGCCCTCTGCAACTTCAGCCAAATCACTCCACTCATCTTTCTCTTCATCTGAAATGAGTGTGTAGCAAAATAATTGAAATGTACATGGCAGGAACTCAGTGAATATTTGTTGAATGAATGAGTCAATGATTTTTAAAATCCCATCACAACTCTACCCCTTATCCAAAAGTATTCACTAGGGAGGAATTATGGCTGCAGCTGCTAGCACAGCCCCCCACCAACACACCAATGAATATCCCAGAATTTGCAGTAGCAAGTCAGAGTTCTCTGTTCTGTTCAATCCAAACTTTTGGTATTTTAATGTTACAGATTTTCTCTCCCAAATGTCAGCTTCTCTTTTATTTTTCCTTTCACTGTCATAACAAGCATACATGTATTTTCAAGGAAATTTCACCAAATGGCACATCTTGCATTTCGTAAACCACACACATACAAACCCCTCTCACTCCTCTGCTAAGTTCTGTCTCAGGACCGACCCACTGCTTTGCTTCTCTGACCCTTGACTCCTGACTCAAATGGCCAGTCCTGAGGCTCCACCCAGGGCAGAACATTCTTGGGTTTAAAGGAAGGCTGAAAGGCAAGTGAGGAAAAACCAGGCCTTGCCCAACAAGGTTGGGACCTTACTTATGATATGCACTAAACTGACCAACTTCATCAGCCTAGCACATGCCAAGTCAGTTCCAAACTATCACCCTCCTTGCTATCAACTCTGCCTGACTGGAACAGGAGAGGGAAGTTGGATCTTAGCAAGCCCCAGATTACAGAAATAGGATGGTGTCTTGACCAAGTAGAGGAGCATTACAGTAAAAAAAAAAAAAAAAAAAAAAAAAAAAACCTCTCTGAGACCTGTGTTCCTCCTTAAATGAAATAATATATGTAAAAACACTTGCAGATCAGCATCCAAAAAAGTTGCTATATCCTCAAACCACTTCTGTTTGACTTTGGAAGGAATAATACAATCTTTAGAGTCAATCTGACTTTCATTGGGCTTATCTGCAGCTAGTGCTGTAATGGTGGGGGGAGAAGTTCTGGAGGCCCCATTTGGGCATATCAGCAATGTAAACCCTCCCAAGGCCCTCAGACAGGCCAACACCAGCCATGCCGAGAGAGACCCAAACCCTGCACTCTTGGGGCTAAATGTGCTGCATCAGAGAGCATGTGGGCTTCCACCTCCTGGGCTCACCCAGCACAAGGCATATTGGGAAATGGGCCAGAGGCTGGGCTGTGAGTGAGTGACAGAGCCAGGACAAGCAGCGAGGTGGGCGGTTAAAATTTTATACTAGAGAACGTCTTGAGGCAAAACCTTGGCCTCCAACTTTGTCAAATCAGCATGACCAATGACCATAGCAGGAAAAGGCAGGACGTCCTGCACAGAATCCAATGAAAGAGCTCTAGCCTCTGAAAAGTCTAAAGTGAAATGGGTCAGCACCCTGGACAGAGGCATTCAAATTACAGCAGGTTTGCACCACCCACCTCCTAGATCAGAATCAGCAACCATGGCAGATTGTCGCTAGTCCCTCCCCTGTGCAATGGAGGCCTCATAGAGCAATCAACACTTTCTATTACTGCTCACATACAGCCTCGGAATTCCTCCCAACACAGCATTCAAGAACAAACCTGCAGTGGTCCACCAGAGGAGAGCTATTGGTCACCCTGCATATTTATGGAATTACTGATAAAGGCCATTCTGTTTGAAAACGTACTTCAACCTCACCAAAGGTTGCAATAGTGTAGGTGTTTGAAGAGAGAGGCACGCACACCTTTTATTTTGACTGGAGGTTCTGGGTGAGAGAAGAGAGGAGAGGAGTAGGAGAGAGTGTCTGAAGAATGAAACATCTGTTACCTCACCCATCTCCCTACCTCAGAGGTCAGACTATCTATCCAGTGCCCTTGTATTTCCCCCTATTTCTACTTTGTCTTCTGCTAAATTTTTTTGAATGTTCCATATCCTCCTATATGATTTGGTTCATTCACAGAAGGACGATTTCTTATGGCTTACTCTGTGCCAGGCCCCACACTAAGCACAGGGACACAGAAGTGAACAGCACACAGCCACTCTTCTGGGGCTAACAGCCTGGAACAGGAGCACAGTGTTCATCTAAGATCAGCCCTCAAGAGTATGTTGGGGCCAGCTGAGAGCAGACCATGGGAAGGAGACATGTGTCTATGGAAGCATGCAACCAAGGAGCCAGCTGCATAGGAAAGGGAGGAGGCTTGGACAGGCAGAGGTCAGGGCACCATTCCTTGAGGACTTGTCTTGAGTTGAGTGGGAATTAGGGACATAATAAGAAGAAAGCACAGAGTCTAAGCATGTCACCGAGTCTGCAAGAATTACAGAAGCCCTGCCCTGGCTGGTGTGGCTCAGGGGACTCAGTGCCAGCCTGTGAACCAAATGTCGCCAGTTCAATTCCCAGTCAGGGCACATGCCCGGGTTGCAGGCCAGGTCCCCAGTAGGGGGTGCTCAAGAGGCAACCACACATTGATGTTTCTCTCCCTCCCTTTCTCTTTCCCTTCCTCTCTCTAAAAAAAATAAATAAATAGAATCTTAAAAAAAAAAGAAAAGAAAAGAAAGAATTACAGGAGTCCAGACAGGATGGGCAGGCTGGAGAGCTGATCCTTACCTCCTGTGGCTAAAGTTCCTACCAAAATCATCTCGAAGCCTTAGGGAAAACCAGGGCTTGAAGAGTTTCTGTAGGTCAGAGCAGAAGGTGAACAAAGATGCCAGGAGAAGTAAGGTGGGAAGGGTCCATAGACAGTGGGCCTCAGAATCCTCCAACCCTGGCCACATCCATACCTACCCACAGGCCGACTTCAGAGCAGACCCAACACTGGGGTTGAGCCACGAACACTAAGAGTTCTCAGAGGAAGGCTGGTCCCAAGAGATGCCCTGAGGGCTACTCAGGGCTCTGACATGTCTCCAACTCCTCCCAGGGCCAGAGACTAAGAGGAGGTGGGAGGGAGAGGCCAAGTCCTGGACAGAGTCCAGTTCCAGAACCCAGAGTCTCAGGCTGCCCTGCCCCCATCACCACCTCATGTTTATTTCAGAACAGTAACTGCTCCTTTAATTCCTCTAGGAAGTCTCCAATAGTGTATTTGCTCAAGAACTGAGGAAAACACTCCAGTTTTAGAGCAGCAGAGTATTTAGGCAAATGCAAACATATGCTGGATTCTTTTCTTAGTTACATTCTTGGCAAAGGAATTATTTCACCAAGAGACAAAGTAGGACTTTCAAGGGTTCACTCACTCCATCCCGGCCCCAGCTATGGGGCTGCTAACCCTCAACAGCCCCCATCCTCTTTAAAGGCACATAATGGGTGGCCATGGCTATAAAACAGGTAGCAAGGCAGATCCTTGTGAGGAAACCACTCTGCATCCTTACTGTGGGGCCCCATGAATCCACACATGATAAAATAGCACACAAGTGAATACACATACCCAACTGCATAAAAACTGGGAAATATGAAAAAGGTCTATGCATAGTATCAATGTCAAATACTGCGAATGATACTGTATGACAGTTATGCATAATGCTGCACTGGGGAACCTCGGTGAAGGCCACATGGGATCTCTGTATTATCTCTCATAATTGTATGTGAATCTCTATCTCAAAATAAATTTTTTTAAAAAAACACATAATGTGGAAAACACCTTATCTTAGAACTAGGACTGGTCTGTTTTTACAGAGCAGCCGTAAGAAAACCTGAAGCTATTTCTCCAAAGCCTATTTCTCCAGTTTTCTAACAAGCAAATTATGATTTTCTTCATATGGCAAGTATTCAAAGAATCCATGTCCAGCCCTTCCCAGTGTCCCCAGACCCACACAACCCCAGCCTGGCTCTATGACACTAAGGGTGTTCCTCCCCCGACACTGGTTTGAGACCCTAAAACTAAGGGCAGATCAGGGTGGAGAGAGGAAGGAACTGGGGAGGATGGGCAACCAATCAGTGTAAGAGGCAATCTTTGCAGAGACTTCCGAGAGACCCATGCTCACTGTTCTCCCGCACCGCCTGCCTGCAGTCTTCGGATCCCTGCCAGCAGTTTGTTAATATTTTATTGAAAACGCTAAGATGATTCAAATTTCAGCTGTCATGATAAGGTGGTGTTGCTAGGCAACTTCAGTGCCCATCTATGGATCTGTTTTCACAGCTCTTCCCCCACTCATAGAGCTCCAGACTAGGCCCTACCACCCAAAACCCACTCAGCTCAGACCACCAACACTTTCCACACCTTCCACACCTGCTCCAAAGCACTCAGCTGCCATGCGTGATGGCCCAGCATGCAGGTCTCCCAGCACCCAGCTGTGCCTCCTTCAGAGCCCCAGAGTGGCCCCAGCCCCCGTCAACTCACCATACTCACTGTCGTAGAACATGACAAACTTCTGCCAGCGCAGTTCTGTCACCAGCCTGAGCATGACGTCGTTGAGGCGCACGGGTGGTCTCGAGGCCAGCGTGTAGGCCTCGCCATCAGGACTGGGGTTCAGGTGGCAGGCAGTGCGTGGTGAACCCCCCGGGTTGCGCTGGACAAAGAGGTGCGGGATGTGCATTGCATCTGTGAGGGACTGCAGAGCATTGGCAGATGCACAGCCAGTGGATGTGACCAAAGCCAAAATCCCCTGGGTCATGAGGTCACAGGCTAGAAAGAGAGGAGAGAGACAGGAAGGGGTCAGCATAGGGGTGATGCTGCACTGGCTATGATCCACACAGCCTATGCCCAGCAGCTCATGCCTGGGCCCCAAGAAATGCTGCCCTCCTCCAAGAACCAAGACCCCATCCCAGGCAAGACCAGACCAGACCAGTGGCTCACACACACACAGTCCCTCTAATGCCCTCAGTGATCCTGCCAGCTTGACATCCTTGTGCCCATTCAACAGATAAGAAAACAAAGGTCAGGAGAGGCAGAATTATTTGCCCGAGGCTATTCAAGGGATTGGTAGCAGAGTAGGGATCCAGCCCACATCTGTTTGAGACACCCATCAACATTACTAAATTAATGTTGATCCTCTTTCCTACTTGGGCTGTGAGCTCCTTAAGAGTCAAGAACTCATCTTTTTGGTCTGTGTATCCCCAAGGCTAAGCCCAGAACAGGAAAACAGTGCCTGTTCTGCTCTTCAACTGTTGGCTGAACTGAACTGATTGGGCTAAAGGGAGTCAATTACATCATAAAATCAGGGAGACACTTACCCCAGAGGGCCAGGTTGTCAATAAAAAGAGACAGAATCCTCTGCCTTCTGGCCGAGTCCACTTTATTCATATCATCAAAATACTAGGTCAAACCCAGGATGAAGCAGTTAGTTCCAGAAGCCCAGGATTATTCAAAAGCCACTTGACAATAACAATGGAAGATGCTCCCAATTGAGGACAGTTACCACAGCTCAAAAGACCAACACAAGGCAGCACCAGCAGCCCTTTCCAAGACAGCTGCACTCACCTTTTGAAGTCACTCAGTGACCACAAGGGGCGCCCCTACACACCTATACCTTTGGGCACATCAGACCAATGAACAGAAAGATACATCTCACCATACTGGACCCCCTATCACTAGTTTTGAAGCAATATTTATTAATAATGCTTTATGTGATGGCAAAAATGTGGGAAAGCAGCTTCAGTTTCAAAACACAGCCTATGAATGTCAGCAGGCAATCTGCTGCAGACAGCCGACTTTTGAACAGCTTTGACAATGCAGTTCTTTTGATTGAGAGCCCATGGTTTTATGTAATGCTTCAGTGAGGCTGGATACAGGAACCCAAGAGCAGGGCACCCCCAAAGAACAAGATGGTGGGAGGCTGGGATGTGCAGGAAGGGGAAGATCATCTCCATGCTATCAAGTAGCTGCTCCCCATGCAAGGACGCTCACATTGCACAGTCAGGACAATAATTCAAATGTCCACAGCTCTGTTTGCTGACTCCTCAGCCTCCACACATGAGGCAGGGGTTGGAGACTCTCTGAAGTCTTTCTCGAGAATCAAGCAGCCTCATCCAAGGCTTTACACTGCAGAGTTCTCTGCTAAACAGAAATCCAATCATGATGGCTCCCAAAAAGCATTGGGGATAGAGTCAAACCTCTTAAGTAGTCCTGCAGGACCCCCAAAGATGTGTAGCTTCACACTACTCACATACCTCTGCCCACTGCGCTCAACCCATGGCCCAACGTTTGGCCCATGGAATCGGCCATGTTTTCTGTTGCCTGCAGAACCTCACATTAACTGTAGTTTCAAGACTCAAAGTCTACATCCCCAGACTGGCTAGGGATCCCTTGTCCAGTGCTCTCTGCACCTGACATTTCCCTACTCTTTCTCTCCTACATGAATGCAAGTTTCAGGGGACAAGGATCATGCCCATTCTGCTCACCATCCTTCCCCAGACACACACCATGTTCAGCCCATACAGTCAATAAAGGCTGGTGCAAAATACCATAAGCCTGGATGGTTTCGTGCCTTCTGGCCAATAATTCCACTTTGAGCATTTATCCAAACTATGGAAGTGGCTCTAGATGCAAAAACACTATAAAGGACACTTGCGCATACTCTTGAAATATTGCTAACAATCTAGAAGACACAAATAAGTGAGTGATATGGAAGTGCTCCATTTGCTGAAAACACATGCCACCTTTAAAACTGTTCACGAAGACACTACAATAACATAGGAAAGTGCTTGTCATAAAAGTTACGTGAAAATAATACACGTGTATACATTTTATAATATCAAGTAAATAAAACAGCATGCATGAAAAAAAGACCAGAAGGAAATCCTGCAAAATATTACAAGTGATCACATTTTAAAAGAGACCTAGAAATGGTTTTCCTTCTTTTCTGTATTTTGTTAAAATTTCATGTTGTGAACAGATAATTTCTTTAGCAAAGGAATATAATCCTGCAATAATGGATAAGTATGAAGCTATGTAAGAGGAGGGACCCTTCTGTGAGAATTTTCTCAGTGCCAAATATTCTCTCAAGTACTTTATATGCAGGAATTCACAATATGCTCATGACATCTGTATAGAGTAGGAGTCACTGCACCCATTTTCCAAATATCAAGTTATAAGGCCACACAACTGAACTGATAAGGGACAGTGCTGGACTGAGATGTCATCTGATCTAAAAACACCTCTGAGACATGGTTAAGTGACAAAACCAGGACAAGGAACTGTGAGCTCACTAGGATGATAACTAGGTAAAAAGCAATGCTCACGAAAAAAGCAAGAAAAAGCACTCAAAGCTAACGTGCTATGATAAAAGGATTGCCCTTTCCCTTCTTGCACATACTCTTTTTAATGACAATACATTGCACTTACAGCTTTTAAAAAGGTAAACTCACAAAATAAACTGTACATCACTGGGGCATAAAGTTATCCAGGAACTCCAGCCCTGGTCCCAGCCCAGGACACCAGTGAAAACACCCTCATTGTGGCCCTCATTGGGTCCCAGGTCTCTGTTGCCAGGTCATCATATGACTTCTGATGGCAAACCCTGGCCCCACTCCAATACACTGGGTTCTTTCTGAGCCTCAGTTTCCCCATATAGGCATGCTTCCTACTCCTCACAGACTGTTCCTTACCTCCTATTTCACACACACACTTAGCACACCCCTATTTGCAAACCCCTGCACTAAGCACTGGTTGGGGAAGGACAAAGAGAAGAATGACTAGGGGTCCCATCTTTGATCTACCAAGGAGACAGACTCCAAAATTCAGCCTGTGAGAAAAAAGAGAGGAACCCAGAGGAGGGTGAACACATGTGGGGTTGGTATCTGTACCTCAAAGGAAGAGCAAGATTTAGACAACAGAAGATGGGGAGAGCAGTGTGATAAGAGGGCAGTATGACGAAACAGTGCCAGGCAACAGGGACATGCTCAGGGAACACAAAAACATCTGACTGGTCACCCTGCCCCAGCCCTGCTAGCAGCCAGAGACACCAGCTCTCTGGCTGAGTCTGGGTTCACAGGGACAGCAGAACTAGCTCTGGAATCTCATGGTTCCAGTCTGGGTTGCCCCACTCAGCAGCCATGTGACTGTGGCATGTCTCCTTTCTCAGCCTCTGGTTTCTATTAAGTGAGGAAAAGAATTTCTACCCAGCAGAGCTATGAGAGCAGTGACTTAATGTGGACCACAAGTGTCAACCCCATGCTTGGCACAGGAAAGATGCTAAACAGATGTCAGTTTCCTGCACCTCTCCCTGAGCACCCCCACCTCCCCACCAATGTCCCCACCCAAGTCATGCATAGGATCCTAAGAAACAGTAGTTACAATAGAGGGTGACCTTACTCCTGCAGCTGACAGCCCTCCCCTCAGAGGTGGGCACCACCTACTCATGCTCCTAAAGCCACCTGCAGCTGCATGCAGGCTCCTCAAGCCTCTGGGCTCAGCAAACAGGGTGGGTAATTAGGGCTGGAAGCCTCTCCCAGAAACTAATGGAGAAGCCTGATGCAAGTCAATTTCCAATCCACTGTGAATGGCCTGCTAATTGGGGCACTCTTGAAATTATGGTTATTTAGACGGTTATGTTAGGCTCTTAACATAAAAATAATAAGATCAAAATACATCAGATCAAAGTGAGATCAGCTATTAGCTTAATCAAGGTTGCATGCTCATTCCCAGGACAGGACATTACAAAACTCACACCATGGCTGTGAAGAGAGATACTAAACACCAGTGTGGGGTCCAATAGCCTGGGTCTGAAGCTGAGCCCTGATATGGACACTCCATGGGACCTTGGGCAAGGGGCCAGGCCTCTGTGTCTTTTCCTTCCAGTAAAGACAATGGCACCCACTTCACAGAGCTGTTGTGCACATCCAGTGAAAGGTCTTTGTATGTGAAGAGCCATTTACACAGCCTAGTACATAGTAGGAATATAGGAGTCACCACTGTTATTTGCCTCTCCATCCCAAAGGTGTTTCTGTGGCTCACTAGAAGATAACCACCTTTGTTATAATTCCTTGCCTCCAATATCACATGGTCATAAAGCTGATCTCTCTTGATTACAACAATGCAGGCAGATGAACTGATAAAGGCTCCCTGAGAATGGCTCATCAGCTGGGAAGGTAAGAAGCAGATATGAATGTGATGAGCAGTTTCGAGCCCCATTACCTGAGCCTGGTGGCCTAGGAGAGCAGAGGATCACTCAACAGCTTCCCAGGAATTGGGAAGAAAGAGGCTGCTCAGAGGTCAGGGTTGAGGCCAAAGGAGAGGATTCCTGGGACTCAGCCAACATTAGCAGACAGCCCCACAATCACATCCCACCAGACTCCCTGAGATGTCAGCACCCTGCTGATCCAGGCTCTCCACACACAGGACTCAGGGTGAGATGGATCAGGCACAGCACTGGCCATATCAGATGGGATCTCCATAACTTGCACCCCTGATGAGTTTTCTGATCCCCTGGTGAAGCACAGAGAGGGTTGGCCTCTTGGATGGGGCCACACAGCCAGACAGCAAATGGCACAAGGAGCCTCAGAACCAGACCACCAGGTACTTCCATAGCCAGTCCCAGGAAGACATGGTAGCCAGCACTGTTCACAGCCCAGGATCCTGGGGCATCTACCCCACCCTCCCTTGGATGGAAACTCCTGGGGCAACTCCATACTTAACACTGGCCCCAGGGAAGAAGCCCACAAGCAGATACAAAGCCTCTCTTCTCTGAGGACAAATCTTCAGCTCAAGCCACTGGATGCCAGTGGTGGGTGCTGGAGATAAGACAAGTGCCCCCAAACATTGAGGTCACTCTGGCACCACTGCTGATTCATGTCCTACCTTCTTGTTCCCCGTGGAGATTCCCAGAAAATTCCAGGGCCAGGGCCAGGGCCAAGGGAAAATATACCATAAAAGGCTTGTACTGGAAGAGATGCACAATTTCTGGTGCCACTACCTGGGAGTAATGCTGGCCACAAGCAACCCAGCCCTTCCCTCCACCATGTGCCCTGAATGCATCATGCCCTAGAGCACACCCATACCTGCTTCTCCTGTGGTCCCTGAATAGGCAACATCTGCCCACACAGGCCCTGCTACTCTAAGGCCACAAGACCCTCAACATCCTGTGCTATTAAATAGCCTTTGGAAAGTCAGAATGACAGGACTTTTCCAGATGCACAAGGCATGAGAGGACACTCTACCTGGACACTCAAGCAGCCTATAGTAGAGGTGTCCTCAACCCAAAGAAGCCTGGCAAGGCTCCACTGGTCTTAGAGGTAGTGGAAAAGAGAGCCAGGGTCTGGGCAGCCCCAGGCTCAGCCCAGCCCTCCAGAAGGAAGGGCCTCTCTCTGAGGGGGTCCAGCAAGCCAGCCAAGGCATGCCAGCACCTCTGCCTGCCCCAGCAGGGGGCTCTCACTACCACCTCATTACTTCAAATAATAGTAACAGCCATAGCACTCATCCTCTCCTGACACCCTCATTACCTGTGCCCTTCCCCTCCTCCTTTTAGATGGCACCAGCCTTATCAAAATTTGAATTCTAATGGCTAATGCTTTTAAACTAAGGTAGCATTTATAAATACTTTATAGTTAATGAATAATTGACCAAATTTAGTATTGTCATAATTCAGAGTAAATTATTGATCTATAGAGAATAATGTTTTTTCATGTTTTATTAAGCCGTTTAAAAGATAAACAAAACCATAAAATGGGGGAAGTCAGTGGCAGAGTTATACAAAGGCCACTCACTATGAAGAGCTGTCCCTGAGGGGAGGGTCACAGGGCCTTCCCTGCCCTCCCTCCAGAGCACAGGACAGTCCTGACAAGCATGCTGTCCTGTAGACCTTTGCTTAAGCAACCCTCCCACCAATCACTCCCTACCTTTATTCCCTGTCCCTTGCTCAGTTTACTTTTTGTCCATTCGTCCTTCTAGTCACTCTTGTGCAGATCCCCTCACCCCCTTCTTGCTCCTACATAGCCCAGCTGGTGAAATCCCAACCCAGGATCAGCCCGTGGTGGGGCAACCTACCCAACCACTTCTCCATGTCTGTAAGCAATCAGAGGAGGGTCAGAGAGTTACACAGCTGGCGACATGGTGACCCTTGCCAAGTTGCACCGCTAAACTCAACAGGGCTCTTCACCCTGCCCTTCATTTTGCATCCCTCCCCCACCTTACTTGATGTTCTCCTCAACCCTCCTGGGCTTCTCCCCCAAGTTTAACTAATCACCTTGCTCATTCTTCATAGATAAAAATAAAAGCCATCATCACTAGGAGTTCACCCGACTTCTTAACACCAGATTCTTCAACCTATCTGGCAAAAGTTGAGGAAGAGAGAGCCTTCTCTAGTCTTAGGCAAGGCCGGGCTCATGAGCTCTGGGTGGTCCCACCTCTTCCTTCTCCCAAACTCAGACCCAGACCCCTCACTTATGTCCTCTTTCAATAAAATCATCAACCTTCCTTGTATGTCAGACCCATCCCATTAAAAGTTAAACCCCAGCCCTGTTGTTGATTCCATAGTTATTGCTCCAGCCTGCAACCTTCCCCAGGTTCCTGACCCCCAGTTTGGGGGTCTCCCCTAGTAAGTCCACTAGCAGCTCAGACTTAGCATGACAACACTGAGCTTCCTGGGTGTGATCTTGCCCCTCTTAATCTGCCAGTCTCAGTAAAATAGAGCCCCAACCACCCACTTGCTCTTGACCCTTCTCTCTCCCTGACTGCACCCAAGCCATCATCAAGTCCTGGATGTTTTATCTCCAAAATATATCTCAGATCTGTCAACTTTCCTCTGTCTTCACTGCCACCACCTTCATCTAAACCGCTATCACCTCCCCACTGGACCCCCCCCCCAGGACACATGCCACCCGTGAAACAGCCTTCATGAAAGACCAACCAGACTGTGTGGTCCCTGCTTAAAATCTGCATTAGCTTCCCATTATGTTTAAAATAAATTCCACACCCTCAACAGAGCCCGCAAGGCCCTGCCTAATCACATTTGCATCCTGTGTTGTGGAAGGCTGGCCATTGTGCAGTAACTCAGACACCCCAAGCTCTTGCCACTTTTGGGTCTCTTCATACACTCTACCTGCCTGCAAGATTCCTCCAGTATCTGTCTGACTAACTCTCCTCATTTTGTACTTTTGTGGGTAACCATCACTCCCTCAAGAGAACTTTCTGTGACCCCAATCTTCCCTCACTGCATTTTGTCTGCATAGCACTCACCCATGTTTGCCATTGTGAACTATGTTGTCACTGCTGTCAGTTGTCTCATTCCCTAAACCACGAGCCCATGAGCAGAAGCACCTGTATACTGTTTATCCTCCCAACCCCTGGCCCAGCACTCAACTTGGCATTGCATAGCAACAAACTATGTAATTGATAATTCTAACAACTCTGCTAAGATAAGCACTGTTGGTGTCCATATTTCAGGGTACAGACACAGAGTTTTCAAACTTGCCAAGGTCCCCAGATGCTCATCATCCCCAAAGTGAAGCCACATCCCACAATTTGAAAGCCAACCCTCCACTTTGAAAAAGGATTTCACCAAGAGTTTATAGAATGCCAAGGAGACAGTGAGCCTAAGGCCTGGCCTGAGCAGCAGTGCCCAGGAAGGTGTCTCTCCTGGAACACCTCCAGGTTAGGAGTTCCCACACCCCACTGGTCTCACAGTCAGCCCAGCCCAGGGATGCCAATAGACCAAAGGGTCCCACTGGATAACAAACAGTAGCTAGAGGAAGGACAGCTGTTGCAGGCAGGATGCACAGAGCCAAGCAGGATGGCAGGGAAGAGCTGGAGACACCACACTGATCTCTGGGACCTCATTCTTATACCAATTAATGAATCAAAACTGATTCCTTGCTCCCACAGACTAGAAACTCAGGGAACACTCCCTGGGGGGGATCCTGCTGGCTCATTTACAGTTTTGCAGCTCCTCATCCATGACTTTCACTGCTCTGTCAATGGCACGCCAGGCTTCCAGGCCAGGAGTCACACAGAAATGTACACTGTGGAAGTGAAATCAGAACAGAGTTCTAGGAGACATGAAGAACCTCAAAAGCAAGCAAGCACCCAGGGCCCTCTGGTAGCATGCTCAGTGCCCTGAGCCCAGATATCTCTCCCTGGGCTCCCCTCATGCTGCCTATGAATGCCACCCCCCACCCATGTCTGCCAAATCCCTTATCAGTTTCCTGGTCTCCAAGCTCCCTGCTCTTCTTCCACCAACCCACTCTACAGGCCAAAGTTAAGCACCATACATACCTCCAAAATACCTGCCATGCTCCCCACTTCCTGGGAGTCAGTTTGTGAGGTTCCCCCACTACCCCTCAACTCCACATACCAGCAAGGCACTGGTCAATAGACCTTCACATCTTCCACGCTCTCTGTTCATGTCTCTATACTCAGCCTGTGCCCTCTCCCCCTGGTAGGACTGACTGGCCAAAAGGGACCAAGCCCCACATCTGTGGTTGGGCTCCCAGTCTCCATCCTGGACTGAAAGCTGACCCATGGATGCCTGCCTGCTAAGCACTTAGCACTGCTGTCCCTCCCACACTGGGGATTAGTATAGCAGGAACAAGAATCACCTCTCAGACATGGCCCCATCCCGTACACACTGGAGGGCATGGAAACAGCCAAACTCCAGCTGAACCCAGCTCCAAGACCTTCCACTAATTCTGCAGCTTGGCCTGCCTGCCAGCAGGCATCCAGAAGGCAACCTCTAGGCTTCAAGGTGCAAGGCAGAGGTCCGGGAGGTTCTAATGCATCAAGCTCAAATCTCTGCACCTGCATTCCCCTGCTGTCCCTTCACCATCACCCAGACCCAGTTCAAGTGCCTCTTCCTCTCCAGAGGCCTTTTCACCCAGTCAGGACAACACAGGCCATGCCCCTACTGCCCCCCTGATTTGTACATGATTGCAGCTCAGTGTCATTGTCTGTCTGTGAGTCTCTTTCACCCCCTGGACTTAGCTCTCTCCCTAAGGGTTTCTCTGTACCTAGCACCCAGCCTGGGATTGGACAGCCAGGTGCACCAGGAAAGCAGGCAACAATAGGACAATGTGAGGGTAAGCATAATGCTGGACCTGGCCCATCCCCCATCACTGGAGCAGCCTGAGATGGCTGCTCTCACCAGGCAAACCTTAGACAATCGGTCATCATTACCACCCTGTGGGTCCGTCTCTAGGGTGAGCATCCATAGGGACACTCACACACACCCCAGTCCCCTTCCAATAGCCTGGGAAGAGTGAATATGAGTAGATCTAACCCTCTGTGCCTCCCCCAGCTGGTCACCTGATGAGGACCTGAACTGAAGAACTGACCTGAAGCCTTCACACTGGGCAGAAATAGCCCACTCTCATGGAGAGAAAGCCATCACAGAACCCCTAGCTTCTAGGCTCTACTAACCCAGGGGAACCCCCATTCCATCCTGCCACCTTCCCTGACTCCATGGCTGGAAGAACTGCACCCACCTGCCAGTACACAATGTTCCTTATATAAATAAGGTCTTTGGGCTGCCAACCTCTCCTCTAGTGCCACCATCCATATCTCAGCCCCTTCCTCACTCTGCCCAGCCTACTTGCCCACCCCCTTGGTGCCACCCAGCCCCATGCCTTGTAGCCAAGCCCAGAGAAATGACCAGAAAGGGACACCTCCTTCACACTCCCTCACACCTCTGCAGACCACTCCCCACAGCCCTCATCACATGACACCAGTGCAGGAGTGGGTAGCTGGCAATGCCCGGGACTGGTGGTGGCCAATTAACCTGTTACACCGTCCAGGCTCTGCTGTGTTCTTCACATCCCTGTCATGGTCCTTGTGTGGAGAAGTCCAACCAGGCTGGTGCCCACACAGCTGTGGTCCAAACCCACAGATGACTGAACAAAACAGTGTTGGAAAAGTGGCCCCACAAATTCCTGATGTGCCTCTCACAAATTTCTGTCCATCCAGCCACTGACGCTCCTCCAGGAAGGGGGCAATCGTGAAGTCCAGGCCCCATCATATCATTTGGCATCCAGGAGCCAGGGCTGGTCACTTGTCAGAACATCAGTGTCTTATTTTATCAAACGGGAGGAAGGCAGGAAAGAATAGGTCACAGCACCCACATCACACACAAGACATGAAAGTACAGCCTCTTGCACAAAATACATATTAAATCATTAGCAATTCTAAGATGCTATTCCTTCCCTATGGGAAGTGTCCATTCATTCATTGATCATTCATTCCCTTATCAGGTGCTTAGTACCCTCCTTCCCAGCCTCTTTTAAACTGAAACCCACATTAGTGCAGAAGATGCCCAATTACCCATAAGGGAAGATGGCAGGCTGCTATCCAGCCCTCTGGGAGCTAAAACTCAAAGGAATAAAGTGCTCATTCCCACAGAAAAAGATGGAGCAGCCCAGTGGTAAGAGGACATGCTCTGATGCTGAACTGCCTGGACTCAGGTGCTTGCTGTGAGTCTTGGAGCTACAGGTGACTATGGGCAAGTCATACCTGCTCCATACCCTACCTCAAAAATGGGTTACCACAGTGGTTTCAAACATAATCAATACAGTTGACCCTTAAACAACACAGGTTTGAACAGCACAGATCCACTTATATATGGATTTTTTAAATTTACAATTAACATTTATTAATGTCTAAAGAAGAGTGATGCTATACTAGTGGAAACAGTGTAGTATAATAAGAGGATACTGGATTCAAAGCCAAAGTAAGACAATCATTACTTTTTTTTTTTACTCCTTTCCCAGGAATATGTTTATTGATTTTAGAGAGTGAAAACGGGAGAGAAAGAGAGAGAGAGAGAGAAACACTGATGTGAGAGAGAAGCATCGATCATTTGCCTCACATACACACCCTGACCAGGCATGGAACCGACAGGTATATGCCCTGACCAGGGATCCACAACCTTTTGGTGCACAGGACAATGCTCCAACCAAGCCACCCAGCCAGAGCATGGATTTTTTCAATAAATACCTGTACTGTTTTCAACCCACAGTTGGGAGTTCACAAATGTGGACTACCGACTGTATGCACTGATCTACACCATTTTATATAGGGGACTTGAGAATCCTCAGTTTGGGGACCCACAGGAGTCCTGGAACTATGAAGTTTTGGGGGAGTCAAGTTATATGCTGATTTTCCACTGCATGGGGGGTTGGCACCCCTAAACACAGTGTTGTTCAGGGGTCAACTGTACATTTAATCAAGAAAAAGGGAATATTTCACAGTGTATAAGTATAGCAAAACACCACATTGTATACCTTTAACATATACAATTTATATTTGCCAAGTATACCTCAATAAATCTGGAAAAAATAAATGAATATGTAATTGTTAAATAAATAATTATACAATGTTAAATATAAATAAATCATTTCCATGTTTATAAAATAAAGATGCATTATCTTGACACTGCCAAAAAGAAAATGAAAAAGGGGAAAAACACATACTACCAACCTCATAGAGTACTAATGAGAATCAAGTAAGTTACAACCCAGGAAGCACTTTGACCACCAGTGGTAAGAGCAGTTAGCCAGTCAGTCACCTATTATATGCAGAACAAGCTAAGGCCAGAGAAAAGTACTGCCCAGCCAGGTTCAAAAACACAGCAAAACCCAGAACCTGGCCAGGGAAGCAAGGCCAGGCTGATTGTTAGTGTTGAGCATGCCCAAGGCCATCCTCTGCCCAGTGTGTCCCAAGAGTAGCTCTGCTGATGTGGGATGAGTAGGGCCAACACCCAGTCTGGAGTCTACCTGCCAAAGCCCACTGTTACTCCTCTCACTCACCCCAAGATTTCTAACATATCATCTTCCAGACATCACAACAGCCAGCTGCACCAGCTTCTAAAATTGCAGAGATAGTGCTACTGTTATAGGAAGCAGCTCCCCTGCGCCCAGTAGCCAACACCTGAGCATCTGTCAAGAACAGAAATGGGGATGGTGCAGGTGCTGGGCTGATGCCCAAAGGCAGCTTTCCCAGCTGGGCCAACACTGCATCCCAAGGAAGTGGAGGCAAAGCCGTCAGGACACCAAGTGTGGCCACACCACCCTGACCATTCAGGCCAGCCCTGTTGATTCCAATTCAGAGATAGTTCACCCTGATGACTGGCAGAAGAGCCCTAATGGCCCAGGGACATTGCCCATCCCAGCTCCCAGGTGCTTTGGAGCACATGTGGAGAGAAATCAGAAATCTCCTACAGCCTGCAGGGATGAGAAGGGATCTCTGCCAGTGATAATGAAAATTTTCACAGTAGCAAATGCTTAGAGAAAATCAAAAAACAATACAACAAAATTCACAAACCAGAAACTTACAAGAAACCTGACTGGTGGGGCTCAAGTTTGCCATTGGCACCTTTCCAGCCATGAGAGGACAGACTGGGAGCCAGGTCCTCCCCACCAGATAATCAAATTGCCCCCTGAGCCCACCACAAATCTCTCCAAGACCCTGGCCACTCCAAGGTCCACGTTGGGAACATGGAGATCATGCAGATCTGGCCCCAAGTCCCAGAAATGCCGCCTGGAGAGGGAGCTGGGGTAGGGTCAGGATGTGGCTCACTGTCCACAGGAGGATGTCAGGCAGAAGGAGTGTGGGAAGGTGGTCATGTGGCCCAGAGTGCAAAGAGGGTTTCACAGAGCAGCTGATGCTGGGGCAGAACATAGATAAAAAGACCATAAAAAAGGGCAACCACTTTAGCAGTCTGGCATGAGCCAAGGTACACACATGGCATTTATGGATCTGCCAGGAGTGGGCCTCTCATGCTGGGGTAAGGGGGACTCAAGAAGGGTAGGTTCACAGTGGACTTCCTCTCTGTTCAGCTGAGGGACTTTGTTCTGATCTCATGAGTACCACGGAGGCTTAGAGGCTTCCTGAGCACAGGTAAGGACTGCTCAGAGCTTGCCTTTAGAAAGGTGGTCCCAGTGAGGACACAGCGAGAGGACAGGAGGCCTAAGCTCCCTCTTCTTGCTCTTTGCCCTGGGAGGACCTAGAGTAGGGAGTACAGGGGCAGAAGGTAGTAAGGAGAGTCAGGGCCATTGTAGGACAAAGGACAGGGTCAGCTAAAAGCACAGAGTGGGACCGGGGATGAGCGGAATGGCAAGCAGATGGGTGGACCTAGGAGCCTAGGCCCCACCCCAGAGCCAACAGGACTGAGGAAGGACATCTACCACCTGGTGACACATGCTACCCCTACATACCATCACCTGGCATCCTCCACAGGCCTAGAACAAGGTCAACATGCCCCTCTTTACTGAGGTGACAGCCAAGGCCTGGAGATGTGAGGTCTCTTGCCAGGTATGACCCACACCCCGCTGGTGGTAAGCATGAGTTAAGTCCAAAATCCAGGCCTTCCAAGAGGCACAAGCTGCCCACCCAAGCCCAGGCCAAGGGCCCAAAGGGCAGGGGGAAGTGATGCCAGCCCTTCAGCCCTTGGTCAGCATCTGGGGTGCCCCGGAGGTTTGAGACCTGAGTGCCATGGAAGGGGCTGGCAGAGGAGAGTGGATCAGGGTGGAAATGAAAAGCAGGGCTCTCACCCACCTCTGCCACTAATGGAAACCCCACAAAGGCCATGTGTGTCCCAGGCTAAGCTGATCTGGGGGCGTAGACACAATGGCACATCTGGCAGCCAGACCTGGTTACTGAAGGGGTCGGGGGCCTGAAAGATGCACCCTAGAAGACACGGTCTGGCAACACAGGGCATCAGTGCTAAAGGGACACCCTAAGTGCAGGAGCCCTGTCACTGAGATTGATCATGTCCAAGGCATAAGAAAGCATCAGGAAGCATAAGCACAGGCAGAGCTGTGTCACAGAACTCTTAAGTCACAGTGGGCATAAACAGCACATGAGCCCTTCCCTGGAGCACAGCTGGAGGGGAGCAGGAACCCCCTGTCTCACCATCAGGCACCAGCAGATGGCAGAGCCAGGTGCACACATAGAACAGCAGCGTCACCAGGTGGGGGCACACATGGCAAGCTCAGCTGGGCACAGGCCCAGGTGAGCTCCTACTGGACGGGAAACACGCAACAGGCCTGCTTCTGGGGGGCAATGTAGTACATTGTGGTACACACACCAAACCAGGGCAGGGAGGCTCTGAGAGTAGATGAGAATCACCCCCTTTCCCCTGCCAAATAAAAGCCCAATATGCCACTCATTGTGATTTGCGCTCCGAGGCATTTTCCTGCTGTGAATGAGGCTCCACATGAAGAGCTAGGCCTAGAAGACACAGCAGACTGAAGTGGTGCCCAGCGCTAGCCCTGCCCTAGGCATGGAAGGCAGTGCTCCCTCTCTCTCCTCTGCCCAGACACCTTCCCTGAAGAAAGGCAAAGGAACAAAGGGGTAAGACACAGCCACCAGTGTCCACATCAGAAGAAAGGGGAAGCTGTGGGACTGGGAGCTTTGCCCCTCTGAACACCCCACCCAGCAAGCATGCATATATGCACACCACCTGCTCCCACATAGCCCCACACAGGCACATACAGGTTGCTCTGCCCTGAGAGGGAGTTCCCATGGCAATTCAAGCAGATGCCCTAGCCACAACCCAGGCCACTGAGCCTCACTAGGATTTGGCAGGGGTGACTCCAGACACTTCTGGAGATATCTGAACTCTGTATCCTGCCTCAGCACTCTCCTCTCTGCAGGTAACTGTGTACCTTCCCATAGGCCCATGTGAGTAAGCAGCCCTCAGCTAGGCCTGGGTCTGCTCTCCAAGATGTGGCTGAGGCGGCACAGGAAGCAACTTACAAGCCCATACTGTGTCTAGGTGCTGCCGGCAAAACAGGCTGAGGGAGAGCTCTGACGCTGATCAAGTTACTCTGTGCACGGAAGCTTCTCTTTCTTCCCCCACTCAATCTGCCTGACAACTCTGAGGTAAGGAGTATTGTCTCCACTGTTCAGTTCAGACACTGAGGCTCAGAGAGGAAAGTCAGTAGCCCAAGGTCACACAGCAAGAAGGCAGTGGAGCCCGAATTCAGACTCAAGTAATTCTGACTTGGCAGATCCTGCTATTCCTCCCACTCACCCAAGCGTTACGGGTGAAAACCAAGAACCAGCAGGTAAACACCAAGGACTACCAGGTAAAGAACAAGGACCACCAGGTGAACACCAAGAGGCAAGAAGTAAGGACATCAAGGACTAGAAGATTGATGTTCAAACTCACATAAAAAAAAAAAAAAAGAAGAAGGAAAATCTTTCTACTCTCATCCCAAGCACATGTTCCCACTAACTGGGCTCTACCTCCCCCCTTCCCACCTGCCACTAAACCCCCCAAGTTCCCACTCTCTCCACAACCCCTCAACTTTCCCAACATACACAGACTCACAAATCTATTCCCTGCATCTTTTTAAAGCATAATAGCATTGATAGAAGGAAGGTGTTGCTACCCAGATGAGTGAGCCTACACATCAAAATCTATCTGGGCAGAGCCTTACCAGAGAGGAGCACCACTCCCCACCCTGGCTCACTCCTCCCCCACTGTCTTCTCAAAGAGCTACCCACACTCCTACACAGTCAATGGGAAGATGACCCCTAAGCTTCAAAGTATAGGAATGTGCAGAGGGAGACACAAGGAGGTGTGGGCAATAGGATGCTGCAGCCCATCCTGTCTATGGTCAGATCCATGGCCACCCCACACCCATGGCCCCAGCCCTTCCTGGCTCTCCCAGCATGGCTGTTTCTGTCCTGATAGAGCTGCATGGAAACTGGGCCCGATGGGATGTGGGGAAACACAAATAGAATAGTCGCAGCTCATTCCTCCCAAAGACCCTAACCCCAGGTCACCCCTTACCACCACCACCCACCCACACCTCCACTGTGCCCCAGGGGTCCTGATCCCACCTGAGGAGACAACCAGCTAATATCCTCAGTGCACCCAGGTGCACTCCCTCAACAATGCCTTCCAGAACACTGGCCATTGTCACACCAACACCCAAGCTCCCTGTTCCCCTCCTCCCCTGCAAGCTCAGCTCACACCTGCCTGCCTCCAGAAAACCTCCTGGGACCTTCCCACCCATGTACCCAGAGCTCAACTCAGCCTGGCACTTGTCACCCTGAATGATCACCCTCTGTCTCTGCTATGAACCTATGAGCTATTGGAGGTGAGGGCTCCCAAGGCACAGGTGCCCAGGAAATGTTTACTGAAGAAGTGAGTGAAACTGCTGAGTCAGATCAAGTGAAAGTACTGAGGACTATTTCCATGTAGAAAGTATTGACTTTGCCCTACAGAACTTCGGCCCCAGTTTTCCAGCTGAGAACACTGGTATAAAGACAGAGGACAGGGGAGGAAGGAGGGGCTATGTCATCTCCCAGTCCTTCCCACAGGCCAGGAGCAAGTGAAGGTGCCCAGTGACTTGCCTGGTCTCCAGGTGAATCACAGCACTGGGACCCACATAGCTGCTGTCTGCTTCCACTCACTCCCTGCATGTCTGCAGCCTTGCACCAGCGAAGGCAGCTGCCCACAGTGACTGCAACACTTTTTTTGCCTTAAATGGTGGCTATTAAAAGGATATAACACCAAGGGAAGCACTACTCAGGGCTGAGAAAAACAAATATTTATAGTGTTTAAGCATAATCGTATTTAGATGAGGATTATGTATTGCTCATCGCAATTTGCACTCTCCTTGAAAAACATTTTGTGGCAGGAAGAACTGACTCCTGGAAGTGCGCCTGGATGTAGCAGGGTCCAGGAGGTGCATTAAGAGGTGCTGGTGTCCCGGTCCCCACCCTATATATTCGAGGCCAGCCTGCCCTATGGTGGAGTGAAGAAGGCGAAGGGGCTCCAGCTTGTAGGGAGAGGAGCAGAAAGATCTGCTAAGAATCTATCCTCACAACTCAGAGGTCTCCACACTTCTTTGAGTGACAGGACCTATTTTTAAAGTTCAAAAGTGGCACTGACCTGACGTAGTTGTGCTTCTAGTCCCTACTGAAGGATAACACTTAGGAGCAGCAGCTGAGCCTTCAGTAAATGAACTATTGTTAAATGAATGTTGTTAGATCAACCAGGGTCAGGTGGGGAGCACTCACAGATTCACAACCATTTGCTATACAGCTGGGGTCCCATAGGGTCCATTCAAAGGGGCCTGGTTCAATTAACAGTTGCCCAATAAAGGTGTGAAGACCTGCAGGTGGGAAGGGGAGCCAATGGGGCACAGGGTAGAGGCAGAGCAAGAAGAGGGTAAGGATGAAAGAGAAAAATCATATCACAGGCATCCTCCAGAGGATTCTCAGGGCCAAACACCTGGAAAGAGGGAACCATCTGCTCCTACCCACCCATCCCTGGCCACCACACACAATACACAACACACACACAAGCACACCACACATCACACACAACACACTGACACACACATGCAACTCATGCAAAACTCTTGGAAGAGCCACCTTCCTGAGTGACACTCCCTGGCACCCCACCCTCTAGACTCCACAAAGTAGTGGGGGTATTTGCAGCAACAGGAGCCACCTGGGCAGGAACCCTGAGTCCTGGCCCAGCCTCTTCTCTCCCGTGCACCAGAAGCAGCTCAGGGATCTTCTGAGCAGAGAAGCAGCTGGATCTCTCCTCTCCTGCAGCCCCCTGAACCAGACTCAGTGTCCCCTGAGCTCAGCCAGCTCACGGCACTAATTAGGTGACCCACCAAAGGTCACCTGGAGACTAGCACAGGGAACTACTGCACCTTGGCCTTGTCGTTTTCTCTGATTTGATGCTGTGTACCCCACCCACACAGGCTTCAGGGCCCACGGTTCCTCCTTCCTTATCAAACACCTGGGCAGGAGCCACCCTGAGCTATTTATGCAGCTCATGGAAACAGGCAGCGCGCGCGCGCACACACACACACACACACACACACACACACACACACACAAAGGGAACTGTCGGGAGAACAGGGTATGCCCCCTCTGGCTGCCCCTGGGCCTGAGTGTGGCCACATCAGGTCCCCCTCATAGTGAGGGAGAAGCCTGAGAGGAAAGACAAAGCCCAGGGGAGGGAGAAGCTGGGGGACAACGTATCAAGAAAAAAGAGGTCAGAGGACAGTGGCAGCTGAAGCCACTCATCCACCGGAAGGGGTGGGCCTTAGGTACCTGAGAGAGTCTATAAGCCTGGCATCGAGTCCCAGGGGCACCACCCTAAGTACTCCCACAGAGCTAGCTGGGTAGTAGCAGGGCCTGTAGCCCTGGAGGGAAGGAGAGAGGATGCCCAGCTTGAAGCAAGGAGCAGGGCTCTGAAGCAGAGTTCAGGAGTTTTCCTTCATCTTCCTGCCTCCAGCCTGGCCCTTTGACATATTCCTCACCCAAGCAATCTTTCTAAAACCCTTCCCTGTGTAAGACCTCCAAAGATTCCCATCCCTAGGGGACCAGCTACACTCCTAGGCCTGGTGCGACACCTCCTGAGCGAAGCCTCATCCAGTTCTCCACTCCCTTCTCCAGCACCTGCCCCACCCTCACACTGCATCACACAGGTGACTTCCCGCCCCCTGCTGCCCTTCCCCCTGCCTCTGAGCCCTCACCCATGCTGGCCCCCTCTCTGCAGGACTGTTAGCCCAAGTCCCACCCATGAAGTCCCTATTAGTCCCCAACCCACAGCTCGAGCACAGATCGCCCCAAGGCAAGCTGACGCTGCCATGGCCATGCTCCCCTGCACCAAGGGACCTCAGTGCACAGTCCCCACCACCAGACTGTGAGCCAGGGGAGGGCAGGCCTCGAATCTTGGGGTCCTGACATGGTGTCTGGCATGTGGTAGATAAACAGTGAACACTGAGGGTGGGAGGGAATGACTGATGACAACAGGGGGATAGCTGGGTGGATAGGTACATGGATGGAAGGAGGAATGGTGAATGGATGGGTGGGTGGGTGGGCAAATGTGTAGATGGGTGGGTAGGAGGAAAGGGAAATTCAGACAACCAGGGGGAAGTGTGACCTTGCTCCAGCCTTGGCCCCCTGCCCTCACTCAATGTGCCAGAACACAAACGCACGAAGAAGGATTAAGCCCCCCTGATACAAATGGAGCTGCTGGAAATAGCTCTATGAAGCCTGCAGCTGCTGCCTTCAGCAATCAGCCTCAATCAACACCAGCCTGTCCCTGCTGCCAGTTAATTCCACCTGAAACCCTGGCCAGGAAACTTGGAGCTGTTGGGTGTTGGACCCATATAAGGGAACACAGGAGCTGGGCCTGCCCAGCCAAGACCAGAGCAAAGTCACCCCTCTGAGTCCCCAGTGCCCAACAGGGACATTAGTCCCCATGGGCAGCAGCCCAGAGCAGAGCTTAGAGACCTTAGGAGACCCTACACTCCCAAGGGAGCTGGGTCAACCTCAGGAAATGAACACCTGGGTCCCCTCTGCCCTGGCCAAACTCCTCCCACACTCACCAGCCACAGGTCATGGCTCTGAAGAGTTGACACCTCATCCTGGTCAGGTAGCTCAGTTGGTTGGAGTGTTGTCCTATACACCAAAAGGTTGTGGTTCAATTCCCAGTCAGGGCAACTCAATCATTTTTCAAGGGAGTAAGGGAGAGGGGCACATCCCCTCCAGATCCTCTGCTTGCCCAGGGGTGTCCCAAACAAGGGTGAGCTGTATGGAGGCAACTGGCACATCAGTGAGGAGGGTCCACCTCAGGCCAGAGAGGGGATCTGCATCCTCAAAAGTAGAAACTATTTAAAACTCAGGAAAGGGGCCCATTCCAGGCACCATGGAACTTAATTCTGAGCAGATTTGTAATTGCCCAGTCTGCCTGGAACACAGAATTATTCAAAATGTCTTCTCAATACCTGGCCTGTCACTGCTTAGGTCGAGGAATTTTCCTGAGTTATGCTTTCTGGAGGTGGGGAGGGGGGCCCCAGGGAGACTCCAAGTCATGCTCTGCTGAGTAGATGCAGTTCGGCCCCAACCCTTCCTTGATCCCTGGAGGGCTGCCTGGGACAGGTCAACAGAGATGAGCACTGTGCCCTCCAAGTCCCCCTGAAAGCGAGGCAGGCCAGTCCTCCTGCTCAGGCTCTGGCACCTGTTGTAGCCTCCTCCACAGCCTCTGCTTCACCGAGTCTGGCCTGGGGACCCTTCTCTGGGGACCTTCCCTGACCCACCCTGGCCCCCAGTCCAGGTTGCACAATTTCGCCACCTCACACTGCCCCTGTCTCTCAGGCACTCTTAACATATGGCCACACCTGTCTGGCTCACCTCAGAATCCCCCGCCACAAAGCCTGGCACACAGCAGACCCCTGCAGGTGTTCATCCACTGAAAAAAAATGACAGTTAGTCCAGACATGCTGAGCTTCCAGGGCTCAATTCATGAAAGAGGTTCCTCCTCGAAGTTCCCCATTCTGGCAAAGGAAATAGACTTTCAGGAAGTCCAGGAAGCTCAGAGAGTCCCAAAGAAGTTGGACCCAAGAAGGAACACACCAAGGCACATCATGATTACATTAGCCAAGGTAAAAATGAAGGAGAGAATCCTAGAAGCAGCAAGAGATAAGGGGACAGTCACCTACAAAGGAGTTCCCATCAGACTGTCAGCTAATTTCTCAAAAGAGACCTTACAGGCAAGAAGGGGCTGGAAAGAAGTATTCCATGTCATGAAAGGCAAGGACCTACATCCAAGATTGCTCTATCCAGCAAAGCTTTCATTTAGAATGGAAGGGCAGATAAAGTGCTTCCCAGATAAGGTCAAATTAAAGGAGTTCATCATCACCAACCCCTTATTATATGAAATGTTAAAGGGACTTATCTAAGAAAAGAAGATAAAAAAAAACATGTATAGTAAAATGACAGTGAACTCACAATTATTAACAACTACACCTAAAACAAAACCAAAAGAAACCAAGCAAACTAGAACAGGAACAGAAGCACAGAAAGGGAGATCACATGGAGGGTTAGCAACAGGGGAGCGGGAGGAGGAGACAATAGGAAAAGGTACAGTGAATAAGTAGCATAGATAGTAGGTAGAAAATAGACAGGAGGAGGGCAAGAATAGTATGGGAAATGTAGAAGCTAAAGAACTTATGACACATGGACATGAACTAAAGGGGGGGAATATGGGGGGAGAGGGTGTACAGGGTAGAAGGGAGTGAAGTGGGGAAATGGGACAATTGTAATAGCATAATCAATAAAGTATATTTAAAAAGAAAGAAAGAGGTTCCTCTTCCCAGCCTCAGCCCTCCTGCTTGTTATTCCCTCACACCCATGCATACAGTCCAACCTGTCCCAGCTTCCTAAATCTGGCTCCAGACCCCATGTGGCACTCACTGCCCTACATTTCCTGCCCTATCCCACAGCCTCTGCTCACCAGGGCTGGGAGTTAACAACAAGAATGACAGAGGAGAAAGGTCACCACTGGTCTCCACTTGTCTCATGATCACCTGTGGAGTTTTCATCATGATCTCCACTTCACAGATGAAAAAATGAGTCTCCTAGTATGGACAAGAAAACCAGGAACTGCTGTGCCAGACCTCTATTAAACCTCGTCCCACCCAGAAGCCAGTTGGTCATGTGACATACAATGAAAGGGCAGCAAATACTAGTTCACTCTGGATGAGTCAAGCCCATGGCAAGGAAATAGGCCTTCACTCTGTCTCCCCACGGCACATCTTACTCTTCCCTAAACCACCTCACCTTTCAAGATTTTGCACTTCTGCATGCCGTTACCTCCATCTGCAAAACTCTACATTGGCCACTATGCACTCATACTTGAGACTTCAAGAATTTGCTCAGCTGTCACCTTCTCCAGAAAGTCTTCCCTGATTTTTCCCAGGTCCCTCCTCTGTATTCCCAAGGCTGGCAGGAAGGAGTCCCTGTAGACAGGCTCCTTACACAGATAGGTACAAGAATGATGTACACTCACCTCTGCCCTGTAGTGTGGACAGTGATGGGCCCCAGGTGGCCCTGCATCTGTCCAAGATGCCATCCCAGGCTCTCTGTCCTCTGTCTTCAGTCTCTCAGCACTGCGCTCTATCCAAGGTCCCTAAACACAACGCTGGCTCCAGCAAACCTGGAACCCTGTGTCAATGGTTAGAAACACAGGAGATGCTGCCTGCCTTGCCAGGCTTCCAGAAGGGGCCTGTGATACACATTTTGCAAATGGCAGGAGGCACACATGTCAGAAAACCATCCACAATCAATTTCAAATTCCAAATGGAAATGGTTGGTTTGCTGAAGTTGCTGCTAATTTGCCTGAAAATTTGAAGAGTGTCCACTGGATGGGTGACAGAAGGACCCGGGGCTGGTTCCTAGGAGGCCATAGATGCCCTCTTGATCTCCCCTCTCCCCCCGCCACCCCGGCTATCTCCTAACGCTTAGAGCATAGCCCTTCTGCCTCAGAACCAGTCATTCAGTACCCAGGACAGAGGCCCCAGCTCTGATGCCCCCAAGCCAGCAGGCCACCTGTAACCTTACTCCAGCCTCACTGCAAATCCCCATGCCCTGAGCCAGGAGTGGGCCGAGACTAGGTGGGCACAAAGGTCTATTGCTCAAACATTCTCTCACACACCAGGAGCCCCCAAAGAGACCACCTCTCACATAGGCATCCAAGTACTGTCACACCCAAGGCTTTGTACGAATCACAGTGTCTTTAAAGACCTTAGTTTTCCCACTTGACAAATGGGAACAATAGCCTTTCCAACTCTGTCTCAAAGAAATACTTGCTACCATGGCAGCAGAGGATGAGCACCTGTGGAGATCACTGGATATCTGATATTGATCCAACTCCCATTCTATGCCTTTCCACTGTGTTTGAATTTGTTGGTATTGTGTCTTCATTTCCTCATCAGCAAAGATCTCTACCGTCATCTACATTTGCCAGTCTGTCTCCCCAGCAGGCAGGCTATCCAGGCCCTTTTACCACGATTCCCACAGCTGACACACAGAACACACTCCACAAATGCCCGTGTGTTGGGGGTGCAGCGAATGAAGCGAGGGTTGGACCCATGCTGCAAACCCTCCCACGTATCTGTATTGACATTTTTTTTCTCCGTCCCAAGGACTAGGGTGTCCTGTTTTCATTGCCCTTGGGGATTAGAGAGGAGAAGTTTAGAAAAAGGGGTCATGGGAGCCCTGAATGTTAGCTCCCTGTCTCTATAAAAACACAACAACTGGAAGGCCAGGGAGGTCCCCAGAGTAACACAGCAGCCATCAGATAGGGGACAAGCAGAAGGGAAAGTCTAGCAGCTCCAGTCCTGAAAGCTCCAGATGCTGCTCCTTTAAGAACTGACACACTGAGCCTTCTCTAGCTGGCAGTCCAGGGCATCTCTCTTGAGCCTCGGTTTTCCAGTCTCTATAATGGGGACAGGGTCACTGTAAAGGCAGGGCCTGCACAGTGCCCAGCATGGCCAAGGCAGTCTTGATACAGGTAGCTTCCTCCCAGGCCCTATGTCCCGTGCACCCCCAGGATAAATCAGGCCGGGCTCCGAGGAAAGAGGCACTGAGAAGCAGTGGGGACGAGGGAGGGAGTAAAGGGAAGGAGAGAAGGCCGCAGTGTACTGGTAAAGCCCACCTTTTAGTTTTTCTCAAAGAACAGGAAATGCTTAGCAGGGCTCAGAGCAAGGCTTCCTTTTCAGGGCATTAACAATTTGTATTTTTCTCAATACACCTTCCTCATAGTCCCTTAAAGGAAGGGAGGCTTATAAATATATATATTTTTTAAGAAATGACTGAATTTTGATGTACCTGGCTAAGCAAGTACTTTGCATATGAATGGGAACTGATTAGCCAGGCACTTTCCCACAGCCAAGTAGCCTGCAACTTCAAGATTCCACTGAGTTAAAAAGTTGAAGCAACCATCCTTTTGTGGCTCCCCTAATAAAAAAAAATCATGCAACATTTATTATTAATGCTTGGCTCTGATAAATATCCTCATCAAAAATTCTGCACTTGCAGAAACCCTCCAGTATAATTTCTCAGGATAACCAGAGTTAACACTTCAGTTAAACCTTTGCATTGGCCATGGTGTCTCAGGACAGGAAGCCAGACCAACTTAAGTGGTAGGCAGGTGTGTTTGGGTGACAGCTGAACAGCCCCAGGCACCTTGAGAGGAACATCTGTCAGCCTCAGAGCGACTCTGCCCCTGCTGTCACAAAGCTTATCCAGACTCAGTGCTGCTTCTGGATGACTGGCATTCAGAATAAATACTTGCTTAAGCAGTAAGCAGCTGGGCTCTAATTCAGAGATATTTGCTAATTGACATCAGTCCGCCCTTAAAGTCATCTGTGGCATGGCAGCCTTTCTCTGAGTGGACCGTGTTCCCACTCCCTCTTGCTCCAGTGTTGGGGCGCTGAGTCACAGCTGCTCCCTCGTTCAGCAAATTCTCCTCACCTGAGGGAGCCATCTTGCCCGAGGTAATGGCCCATTTCCCACTTAAGGACAGCTCACACAGTCATGGTAGTAGAGAATGCTGCCTCCTCCAGACCCCCAGAGGAGACAATCCTATGTCCCAGAGTCCCCAGATCAGGACAGGCTGAACCTACATGACAACACTCCCTTGCCTGGCTCTTTCTCTTCCATTCCGCTCCCCCCAACAGAGCACCGACCTGACCTCCTGCTCCAGGCTCTGCTCCTAAGGAGCCTGAGCAAAGACAATGTGCCCCTCCCTCTGGAGCCACTCTTGCGACCTAGAAGGCTAACTGCTGGCATCACCAGGACTTCCTGTCCCCTGCTTCCTTTGTGATCTGGCTAAGAGGAACCCCAGCAGGAAATAAGAGGGTGAGAGGGTAAGAAGGGTGAAGTGAGGGGTGCTTCCCTGCTCCCTCCTTGCTGCGTTGGTGTGGCTGCATCCATGTTCTCACCACTGTCCCCTCTGCTCCCTCGAGACAGGGACAGTAACTACTCCCCAGGAGAGCTGGCTCACTCAGTCTCCCTAACCTTGCCCACACTTTTGTAAAGTCAGTTACTAACCTTACTCCGATTACCCTTTGAGTGCACCCTTCCTTTCCCACCAGCCCTCGAGTGGTCTGGAGGCAATGAATGCTCCAGCTGCCCTCACCTACTCAGGATGAAATACACAGTCTGATCAGAGGCAGCCCCATAAAAAAAAGTATGCCATTGCCAGAGTTATTCAGACAGCCCTGGCCCCACACTTCTGCTCCCCGCTAATTTACCTTACACAGAGCACAGCTCCCCACACTGTATAACGACTCTCCTGAAAATGAAAGCCAAGCAAAGGAGCTGGTTTTTCCAAAACCCGCAAGTGTGCATCCAAACACACAGAAGCACCCGTACCTTCAGCTCACCTGCTCCCCAGGAACTAACAACTTTTGAAGATGCGATGTAAAACAATAGATTAAAATTTCATGCATTTTGCTTCAAAAATCTATGAAAGCAAAGTTTTTGGAAGAAAAATGAAAACCCTTTTCTCCAAACAACACAGAAAATGAGCTGTGGTCCAAGCCCTCCCCTGGTTGGTATTTTGGTGTAAATCTTTAATTTCATTTGCTGCTCCCATCCTCTGACCCCAGTAGTATTCCATAAATAGTTAGGCAGCACACACCAGGCTTGTTTTGCACTTTGGAATGCTAATGATGGGAATGGGAGGATGAGAAAGCGACCTCCATGGTCCTGCCGGCTCTCCTCCTATCAGCAAAATATCACAAGCAGGGGTTCTGGAGGCCCTGGGAGCCATGGCTTCCTTAATGAGCTGAGATGCATTCTGGGGAAAATCTCTGCACTCACTACCTGCAGGATCATGGAGGGCTGAACCACCAGCCCAATCGATAGCAGTAGAGAAACCTTGAGGGAAGGGAGGCACAGTGGAGAGGAGAAACAGCACGAAGGACGCACATACAGACTCGCAGAAAGAACCTAGAATTGCTGGGCCAGCCCGCTTAGCCTCTGGCTGCACCTCTTAGGCCAGACCCCCACCCACCCCTATACATATGCACACATTCCCTTCCCAAAAATCTTGGCTCTCCAGAAGGCACTTTCCAACTTCCCAGTCCTCCAACCACTGCCAAATGTAATTATAACTTCACCTAGGGCTCCTACTCTGGGGAGGGCAGAGGCCTCTCAACTCCTGCCCAGCCTGACCTCTCTGTACCTACCTAACAGTGTGGGCCAGAGGCATGGGCCTTGGAAAAGACTAGCCTTTGTTTAAACTCTGTCTTGGCCATTTGAAAGCTTTGCGGTCTTCAGCAAGATTGTTTAAATAGCTTTATTGAGATATAATTTACATACCATGAAACTCAGCCATTTTAAAAGCGCATTTTATGAGTTTTAGCAAATGTATACAGTTGTGCCACCATCTCCACTATCCAGTTTTAGAATGCTGCTATCACCCCCCAAAAGTCCCCTTATGCCTGTTTGCAGTCAGTCCTTGCTTCCACCCCTAGTCCCAAGCAACACTTCAGCTTCTTGCTGTCTCTGTAGCTTCGCCTTTTCAAGAAATTTCACTTAAATGGAACCATACAACATGAAGTATTCTGTATCTGGCTTCTTTCACATAAAGTACTGTTTCTGAGGTCCAGCAGTGTGTAGCATGTCACAGTGGTTTGTTTCATTTTACTGCTGAGTAGTGGTCCCTGAATAGATATGCCCAGTTTTGTTTGTCTGTTCCCCAGTGGACAGACATTGTGATTGCTTCCAGGTTGGAACTATCACAAATAAGGCTGCTAAGAATATTCCTGTACAAGCTTTTGTATGGACAGGTTTTCACTTTTCTTGTGTGAATTCCTAGGAGTGGAATTGCTGAATAGTATGGTTAAGTACATGTTTATCTTTTTAAGAAACTGTTCAACTGTTTTCCAAGGATCTGTACCATTTTACGTTCCCACAGCAGTATATGAGGGTTGCAGTGGCTGCACAGCCTTGAACCACTTGTCTCTGCCTTTCTCCCCAGCCATCCCAGCAGGTGTGAAAGGGCACCTCGTGATGTTGTTGTTGTTGTTGTTGTTGTTTGAATCCTCACCCTAGAATATGTTTACTGATTTAAGAGAGAGAAAGGGAGAGATAAACATTGATGTGAGAGAGAGGCATCAATTGATTGCCTCCCGTCTGCACCCAGATCGAACCCACAACCTCTCGGTGTATGGGACAATACTTCGACCAACGGAGCCACCTGGCCAGGGCTCATGTTTTGATTTGCATTTCCCTAATGACTAACAATGTTGAGCACCTTTCATGCATTTATTTGCAATCTGTATGTCTTCTTTGCTATTATTCAAATCTTTTGCCCATTTTGTATTAGATGGTTTGCCTTATTGCAGGGGTGTCAAACTTATTTTGACCAGGGGCCACATCAGCCTAGCAGTTGCCCTCAAAGGGCCGAATGTAATTTTAGGACTGTATAAATGTAACTACTCCTTAAGAGTTAAGTGAGAGCTCGGCACTGAAACCGGGTAGAAACAAGGTGCTGAGCCGGATAAAACAAGGTGGAGGGCCAGATTCAGCCCACAGGCCTTGTGTTTGCCACCTGTATCTTACTGAGTTGTAAGAGTTCTTTATATAGTACAAATCCATTATCAGATAAGTATTTTCAAATATTTCCCCTCAGGCAATATTTCAACCTCTCCATTTTTTCATCTGGAGATGGAGCTCATCATAACTAACACCTTGTCATGCTGTAATGAAGAACAGGGGTGATGTATACAAAGTGCCTGGCATGAGACCTGCCACACATTAGGCCTTCGGTAATTGGAGCCACCACCATCGACACCATCCCTGGAAGTCAAGTTCTGGCCTTTGTCTTTGACTTGAAGCACCCAGTGTGGTCCTGGTGCAGACGAGAACCTCGGTCAGGTTGGGCCCACAGCCATGCTGGCATCCCCCCGCATGTTCTCTCCAGGACCCCCATCTACTCTTAGCAGCAAAGCGGAGTACAGGGCAGTAGGGGAGGAGCCTGTGTGAGCACTGAAAAGGGAGCACAGTCTGAAAGGCACAGGATATTAATCAGGGGGAGGACAACAAGATATATTGGCAGAGGGGACAGCACAAGAACAGCACAGAGAATGACAATGCACACAGCACATTCTGGAATGGTTACAGACAAGATGCATTCATGAAGGATGTTTAATTCCACATGCTGCCAGGATGGCACAGTCCTCTGCTTCTGCTTCTGCATTTCTTCCCCCTGGAAGGAACTGTCAGCCCAGAGAGAATGAAAGGACACTGTACCATCCCCTCATTACAACTGTGACAGGAAGTGACGTTACCCCACAGTATGATATGAGTTGTGTCCCGAAAATTCACATGTTAAAGTCCTAACCCCTCAGCATCTCAGAATGTGACTGTATTTGGAAAGAGTGACTTTACAGAGATAATTAAGTTAAAAAGAAGTCATTAGGGTGGACCTTAATCCAATATGACTCGTGTCCTCCAAACCTCATAAGGAGAGCAGATTAGGACATAAATAAACACAGAGGGAAGATGCTGTTGAAAGATACACTGAGAAGACTGCCATTTATAAGCCAAGGAAGAGAGACCTCAGAACAAAACAACCCTGCCAACATCTTGATCTCTGTCTCTAGGCTCCAGGCCCATGAGGCAATACACTTCCGTTGTTTAAGTCCCCCAGCTGAGGTGCTTCATTTTGATGACACTAGGAAAGTAAAACATCTCATTTCCAGATAAGAAATTGAGGCTTGGAAGGTGGCACCATGCCTCAGGCTCAGAGCTGGGGAGAGGCATGCCAGGCCTTCTGGCTTCAGGACCTGACATCTTCATCCTCTCCACCTCACCCCACCCCAGCATACACCCCACTAGGACACAGAAACTTTCCTGGAACTACACCTGGCACTTAGGGGCTCAGGGGACCTCTGAGGGTTGCGGGCTGAACACCCTGTCCTCCTGCACTAAGCCCCATACTGGAGGCACAGGGAGCACCCAGAGGAAAGAACAGAGAAGGCGGCAAGTTGGTGAGCAGATCAGAAGCAAACTCCTAGCGAGAATTTAAGAGATTCCTTGTGTGAGTCTGGAGGGAAGACATGCCCCAGGGCCCTTCCTCCTCGGTAGAGGGAGCAATCAGCTGTGCTCTAGGGCCTCAGGGGCACAGCCACAACTCAAGAGAGAATATTTTAGCTCCAGATAAGAAAAGACCAACTGACCACGTGTGCATGGGACGTGCTCCCTGGTGCAGAACTGGAGCAGCCACAGTGCCAGTGTGAGGCATGCACACAGGATGGAGAGCAGAGAGGGTGCTCTCCTCGAAGTCCTCTAACTTAAAGGCTGTGCTGTCTCAGGACTCCCTACCTGCCAGTGCACAGGAGCAGCAGCAAACTACTCCAGCATTCCGGCCACAGTAACATGGCCACCACCATAAAGTGGTTCCCCTGTGCCCGTCCCCATGCCCTCAGCCTCCAGAGGCAACAGGATGGGAACCCCAGACCAGACTCAGGAAGCCCAAAGCACAGAGCAGGAGGGCCAGGCATTGAGCAGTGCCCCAACACACAGAAAGGTATAAAAGGTGACCTTCCTTCCATGAAACACCTCAAGTACTACCTGCCAGGCAGAGGCAGAGCCCCTGAAAAGCCCCTCAGATCCCTGAGGACCTAGCATCAGTGCATACTGTCTCTTTACAGGTCCACATGAGGGGACAGTCTGATGCTGAAGTCCAGGCAATGGGGCTCTGGGGAAAGACTACCTCCTGTTGCCTATGCTCTCATGAGTCATCTGAGATCTATACTTTAGGTCACTCCCATATCCCACTACATGAGGATCAGTCACTTACCATTCTCCTCATGATCTTTCAGCCCACCTGCCCTGGCCTATCCCAGCCCTGCCAACTGCCTTGCTTCCTGCTCTCCTCACCTACCCAGGGCTGAGACATGTGCTCCCTGCAGTGACTCTGGCTCCTTTTGGTAACTCCATCCCCCTCCCCAATCCTTCTGGGGAAAGGCTCTGTCCTCTGGCTGGCCCTGGCCATTGGGATCCCTTCATCCCTGGCAGATTAGGAATGAGGCATCCTTATGGAACCCCCCACAGCTCAGGCACAGGCTCAGCCCTCTGGGCAGTACGCAGCCACAGAGAATGCCACCATCAGTCTATACTCCCTCCCTAATGGACAGGGTCCCTAGGCCATAGCCAGTCCACACTCCTCTTAAGCAAGACTCCTTTTCAGCACTATCTGACCATCGGGGAGTTAATAGCACTGACTTAATCCCAGACAGAGTTTGTATAGTTATTTCCACTTTTTGTTCAATTAGTTATTGTAATATCAATAGATCTTTAATTTTCTCATCAGTGAGTAATGGAATGAGTCTCAATTCCACAATGTAAATAATTAGTGATAAGTGTTCAAGTGCAAGTCCCTACTCAAATTCTACTGGAACAAACTCCCGGCTGCTGCCCCTGGAAGCTGGTGCCAGCAGGCAGATGTCCTGCCAGGAGCTTGAGGGCACATGAACCAGCCTGGCCTGAGAAGGGGCAAAAGACATCCAAACCCGAGCCAACCTGGCCAGGGCCTGAGGAGTGGCATCGTGCTGATTAGATCGTCAGGAATCACCTCCCATGCACTGCTGCCCAGACACAGGGATCGTGCAAACCTACACCAGCAGGGCCCTGCCTCAAGGGCCCACATAGAGAAGACAGAGACATGGCATAGACAGATGGAAAGAACGTGTATTAATTCATTACACAGTCTTTGTTGAGTATCTACTATGTGCCAACTCCTATGTAAGTTCTATCGACACAGTAGTCTGATGGAGCCAATAACCCCACCTGGCAGGTGTTGGAGGTTTTTAAAAGTATGAACTGAGCTTTGAAAGCTGAGCTAGGCTCACCTCGTAAATAGGGTCAGGCATCCCAAGCAGAAGGAATAGTATGTAAGAGGACCTGGAGACAGAAGGACATGGTAGCCCTGGGAAATGTGGTTAGTTTTTGGATCATCCAGGGAGTGTTTGGGAGAGAGCCCCATATGATACTGAGAAGGACATGGAGGGACAAGGAGACCTGGGGAGCCAGGCCGCAGGGCAGCCAGGCAGAGGGACCTGACACAGTTCCACTTCCAGAAGGGAATGAGGCTGGGGAGGGTATGGCAGCCTTCAGAGCCATACTCCTAAGGAATTTCCCACAGGAGGCCACACCCTGGCAGACCCTAGCACAGCCTTGCTTAGGGTGTACAAGTCCATATGGGTAAGACAGCCAGCTGACAGCACATAGGGCCCAGACCTAGGAGAACCCCAGTAAGGTGAGTGGCATGCGCCAGCCTCAGGACCTCAGCACCAGCTCCAGGCCCACTCTTCTAATAGGCCCCCCGCGTCCCTTAGAAGCACATTTCACCACATTCCCTAGACCCCAATAATCAGACCTCTCGATGTGCCTCATACAAGGCTAAGCATGTCACATGGCAAACTCACCCCCATCTTCTCTGAGTGATGACACCCCAGGTCACAGATGAGGAAGGTCAGGTACACAGGGGTGATCTGCCCATTATCACAGTGTTGAGGGGCAGGACAGAGATCCAACCCTTACAGCCAATGGACAGATGGAGAGATGGACATGGCCTCTCCATCAGCCCCACACCCAACCCCTACCCAGACCCAGGCATACTTCCCCCTCCACCAGCCTAGCCTGGGACCAGGCTCAAGCTTCCTGTAAAACAAGGGTCGCAAAGGTGCCCACTTCCCACGTCGGAGGTGAGGATGTCAATTCCAGGGACACTGCCCAACACATGGTACAAGGACGGTGCAGGTCACCTATCACTTTAGGTGCCACTGCTGTGGTGGAAGATGTGGTTCACAGCAAGGTTCACAGGTGTGCCATCAGAAACAGGCACCCATCCCAAGGAAGAGGACATGGTCTGTCTTGATAGACCAGAGCTCAGAAAAGCAGGGCTTCACTGAGGAAGGCCGTAATTGAGGCCAGGTGTGCTCAGGTGAAGATCTGAAGGCTCAGTTACTCCAGAGTCCCACCACAGGCCAGGGGACCGAACACTGCCAGGTTCTACCCACCTGTCCCCATTCATCTATATGACCCCCAAGCCAGCTGACTGGGCTGGGTCCTGTATGCCAAGTACTGACAGACAATATCCACCCTGTTTAACAGATGAGAACCTGGAGGCTGAAAGGTAAAGTAACAAAAATTAATGACGAAAAGGGTTAACACTTGTTGAGCAGTTGCTCCATGCTAGGCCCTGGATAAACAATTTCCATTGCGTGATCTCTCCGAATTCTCAGAAACAGCCTCAGAATTGGGATTATTGCTGCCAGTTTGCAGACGAAGAAGGTAAGGCTCAAAGATGAAAGGTACTTAGCAAAGTGCCACAGCCATTCACTAGCTGAGTGGGATGCCCACCTGCAGGTTCACGGTCACTCTCCTTCTGCTCATATACTCCACATAACCTGGACAGATGCCAACCCTTTAGGATGTTCACTCCAGCCTCCTCCGGTCCTCACTGCCATCCTGCTGTACACACACGTGCATACACACACACGTGCATACACACACACACGCACGCACACACGCGCGCGCACACACACAGCTTCTCCCTTCCTCTCCATGTCTCTGTTTCCAAATTGGAGGCACAGTCTGAGTAGGCACTGGATGGTGGGGCCAGGACAGGCAATTTTTATAAACCAACCCAACCTCCCACCAACACTACCTTCCTCCGGGTCCCCACAAGAGACAGTGAGGAAACGGGAACCTCAGCAAGGTCAGTAATCCTGTCATAGCCCCAAGTTGTCAGGAAGGGTCTTGAGAAGGAGCAGGCTCTTCTTCCAGGGGCCAGCTGGCTGTCAAGGCCAGGCTCAGCAGGCCATGGCAGCCCCAGCCCCCTCAGAGGCCCAGGCAGGCACCAGAACAAGAACTATTATCTGGTAAAGAGGCACAGGGATTTGATGCTCAGCCCTGATTTCTCTGATGGCTACAGATTAAATTGGGGATAATGTCCTCAATCTAGGAACCAGATCCGATAGGGTTTAAAATCTGCTCAGACAAAGCACCATTATGCTAAGCAGCTCAGCTGGAGGGGGCTGCATAGCCTAGTTTATCATCCCTGCAGCAGGAACCCAGCCAACTGCTGCCATGGAAAGCAGGAGGAACAGCGAGACTCACAGCTTCCCCTCTCCTGGGCAAACAAACAGAGGAAGGACAGCTACCACCCCCTCCCAGACCTACAGGCCCAGAGAAGCAGCCACAGAAAGAGGCTGTGTTTCAAGACATCATTTCTGAGCCTGAGCTGAACTAGTCTTCAATATCCTCAGAGATGTAAATTATGAGGGTTGAACTAATGAGCTATATATGTATCTCTCATCCCCTAATTAACTGTGGTTTAATGAATTTCTCAGCACATTGCTGCCAGAATAGCCTTGCAGCCCAAAAGATTTTTCCTCTCCATTTTGGGTAAATACTTAAAAACCCCAAAATAAGTGAAGCACCAGAGCCAAAATTGGAGGCTTGATGCTATCCAGGGCCATCAGCCCCCTGTCCCATTGATTCAGTGTGTTCATTTTGTTCCTTTCCCTTCCCGAGGCAATGGCAAATACCTTAGACACCAGGAACCTGGCCTGACATGTGGCCTGGGGCTCCTCGAAGACCAACAGGCCTGTGTCCAGCTTCTAATACCTGAAAACAACCCTCCCAGGCCCTTAGGGACTAGTTTCACCCAGGGAGAGCAGGGCGGGGGCAGGGGGAAACACATTCCCCACCCACCCGGCCTGGGCCTAACAAAGAAACACCTCAGGGCAAGAGGCTCACAACAAGGTCTAGGCAGGGGTCCTAGGAGGTCAGAATGCTGCCCACCCAGGGGCTCACATCCCAGCACCTGCCCCACCCCTCAGACAGTCAACTATTCCCAAGGCTTGTCATTACTATGGTCATAACTCCTATCATCATGAGCTTTATTCAGTTACTCATAGCTAACATGTATCATGTGCTTCTGGCACTATAGTCTAGGGACCAGGCCTAGCCAGAACCACCCCACCCCCGGGCCTCTGGCTTCAGCTCACCTCTCCTCACTGGCCCTGCCACTTCCTAGCACCTCTGACCAGAGTCACTCATGCAAAGGCAAGGGCCCTGGGAGCCCACATGGCCCACCTGGGCTCACTGAGAACCCAGCATGGACACTCCTCCTCACTCTCTGTGGCCTCTCTGGTGATGGGGATGGTGAGTCTGGGACCTGAAAGAAGTCCAGGCTAGGACTGGACCAGGGCCACCACCAGAAGAAATAAGCAGGGGAGCTCCTGATGATGACTCCAGACAGCTCTCAGCCAACCTGGACACCCCTGGGCCAGCTCACAGCACAGTGGGGTATGACCCTGGGAGGAGGCCAAGGGTCCCCCAGGCACACAGTGCCATGGGCACATGCCACCACAACCTCTATAAAGATGGCTAACCAAGGAATCCTGTCCCAAAGGTCCAGCATGGGCCTTTCTAAAAACCCATGATTCCTTTCCCAAAACCCACAAGCAAAGCAGGGAGACAGAGTAGAGAGAGTGGCTTCAGATGCAAGGCACTATCTAATGAGGTGACTTCTGCCAGCAACCAGTCGCCAGCAACCAGTCACCTTCACCCACCTTCACCCCCCAGCAGGCTTATGGTGGCTTCCTAAGTGCTGAGGCTGGCCCAGGCGAGTGGCCATATGCAGACAGTTTTGCAGGACCAAACTGGGAGAAAGGAGAGGAGGCAGAGTGTGCTGCCTGGAGTGATTGAAACCCCCAATGGGATCACTCAGTAAGTTTGTCAAAAATTGAGTGTATTTTTATACTCAACATAACAAAATACCCTAAATAATGTACAGCCTTAGGGCTACAGCCAACCCCCAAACCCACAGCTCACAGACCCCTCACCTCTGCCAGGAGCTGGTCCCCACAAGCCTTGCAGGCCACCACCCAGCTTTTCCTGGAAAATCCTAGATTTGTACTCTTCCACTTGGGTCCCCAGAATGTCAGGCCCCAGATACAGCAGCCTGTGGATCTGGAGTTGGGATGGGTACTGCCACCTGAATCTATTCAATCCACTGTTGGGAGGGCAACACAGGAGCACTGCCTCCAAAGGTCTCACACTCTGGAATCTGTCTTCCCATCACTGCCGGTAAGAGTCAGAGTCAGGATGAGGTGATGGCCTGAGTGAAACAGACCCTCAAACACCCACCTGCCTCTATGGTCACTCAATAGTATCACCAAGATCAGGGAGCATGGACACCTGGCACAGACACAGACACCTCCCACATACCTGTGCAGCCAGGAGGCAGCTCAGGGCTGGGCACCTGGTGAGGCTTCTCTAGATCCACCTGGGCCAAGGGCTGTCCCGGAAAGTATTGTGAGCACGAACCGCCCTGGGGAGTAGCCTGATGGGTGCTCTCCTTGCCTAAATTACCATATTTTTCAGACCATAAGATGCACCTAGGTTTTAGAGGAGGAAAATAGGGGAAAAATTTTTGAAGCAAAAAATGTGGTAAAATATTTAATAACATAAATAACATAATATTTCACCAATGCAAACGTAAACAGAACTCAACAGCAGCATTAACAACCATTATTCCTCCCAAATTTGGGGGGAAAATACTGCATATTACAGTCCCAAAAATACAGTAGGTGCCTTGTGCAAGACCTGCAGAAGCACCTGCATCTGGGTGCATTGTTTTGTGTCATCTTTACTGCCACTCTAGGAGGTAGGTATGAGTGTGCCCATTTATACATAAGGAAACTGAGGCTCTGGACTTACCTAAAGTAGCCGCACTACTAAGTGGTAGAGCCAGGTATAGGGCCTGAATCCAGCTGACCTCTGAACCTACTGGAGTTCTTCCCTCCATCCATGAACCTCTGAAGCAGTGATGGGCCCAATGGGAGGCAGAGTAATGCCAGTCTTCTCTCCGGCCAGAGACACTGGACTTGACCCAAGAAGAACTCCCCTATTATGCCCAGCCTGGAGCAGCTTCCTTCAGTCTCAGGCTGCACAACTCTGTCACACCACCTAGGCCCTGAATGAATAGTACTTGCTCATGGGGCTATCTGGACTCCTCCAGGGAGTTCACATGCCTGCCCCACTGTGCCTCCTCCCATCCCAGCCCAGCCCTCCTGGTACCCCTCCATCAGAACCCCCATTACACTGCACTGTAATGCTTATTGATGGGATCACAAGGCCCATGAATAAATGGATGAGAAATGATTATGTGGTTTGGTACCAAATCTACTTTGGTGTGCAAATTCTTTATGTCCCCAAGAACTGAGAGGAGACGTGCCTTCTCCCTAACAAGCTGCAGTCAGTGACTTCCATTTTCCTAGACCAGAGACACTCAGTACGCATCATCTGTGCTGGTAGCCAAGTGACACTGACATGCCTATCATGGCTGGTGGTGGAAGGATGTATTTACACAGTTTGGGCTCTCTGAAATAACATTCTATCTCTGGGGGCCTCCGGCTGCATGTGAGATATTGGTGCACAGTATGAATTACCTCCATGACGATTTCATGCTGAATTTGCTGAGTCTCCAAGCAGAGTCATAATATAAGGGAGGAGTGTTTCTCTGGGCCTTCACCACATCTTTCATCCAGAAAATAAGTGGTGATAATATTTGTAATATGTTTACTGACAGGACCAGGGGCTCTGTGCAGATAACTCTTTTATGACACAAAGTACTTAACTAAGATGGAAAATGGCATTATTCATGATAATTCAAAGTGAGCATTTTGTTCCAGATTGCTGGAAATGCAGTAAATGTCATTAGCTATCTGAGGTTACAATGAAATCCACAAAGTGTTACTCTTTGTTAATTACATTTACTGTAGCTATAGAAACGAGGGACATCAGACTCAGCCCAGCTGACAGCTCTGTCTTTTCCCCCAAGAACAGCTCATCTGCATGTTACCAGTTACCAAAGATGGGACTCCAAATCCTACCTCTGGCAGCCTGCTCTGGGGGAACTGTTTTTCCCACAGGCACCAGGCTGCAGCCTCAGGACAAGAGGTGCTGCAATTCTCAATTGGAAACTGATGATAAAAAATGGAGATGAAGACGCTCTTCCTGTGGCTTCTGCATTGAAATGTGCCTCCTGAATACATGCTGGGAAGTTATGCTTCCTGGGGCCATCCTTCTGTGGCAAATGTGTTATTTATAACCAGCAGGCTAGGGTTCAAAACCCTTTCCCCCACAGAGCCCCAGTGCTACTTCCCTACCTTAACACTCCTCCCTCCCCGGCCAAGAAACACACCCACCTCAAAGGAGGCCATGGAGCTCCACTGGCCTTCTCAGACCCCAGCTACACCGTGGCATAAGGGGACCCACAGGCCAGGCTCAGAGGGCATGGGGAAAAAGGAAAGGGGAAGACAGGTAATTGAACTTGGGAACCAGAGGCTGCTTCCACTAGATTATCTAATGCCCCTATTAGCAAACCAGGAGGGCTAGCACCTTCCCTCTCCACCTGTAACTGACACCTTCTCTCATCCCATGTGCGTGACTGCCGACAGCTTCCCTCTCCACTGGGGACAAGCAGCACCTTCCCTCACCACCTATGACAGCCAACCCCTTCCTTTGCCATATTTAAAAAACACCTCTTGCCACCTCTAGGTGGCAGACAAAAACACCTGCGCCTATCAGCTGGCAGAGCTGATACCTGTCCTCACACCTGGAAGTACCAGGATTTTCCCTGATTTTTTTCCTCTAGCCCAGTGGTTCTCAAATTGTTGTCCCCAGACCAACAGCATCCTGGGAACGTGTTGAAATTCAGTACCTTGTAAATTCTCAGGCCCCACCCAAACCTAATGAATCAGAAACTTAAGGTGGGGCCTTAAAATTTGTGTGTGTTGGGGGGGGGGGGGGGTTCAGAAGATTTCCAGGTAATCCTGAGACACGTGAAATTTAAGAAGCACCGTGGCTGCTCTTGAGAAGCACCTGTGAGGCTTTCAGAACCTCATAACCAGGTTGTACTCCCAGAATGCTGGGGCCCTGACATCACTGCTTTTATATCTTCCAGGTGATTCTAATGTGCATCTGGGGCTGAGAGCCAGAGCTCTGGCATGGTACGCTTCTTCAGAACGGCAGAGAGGGCCCAGCAAGCTCCCAGCTGTGCTGCCGGCAGAGTCACCTGATGCCTATGAATGGCCATCATCTGTCTGGTGTCCAAGAGCTCCTCTCTAGGCCACAAAATGCCCAGGGACCAGAAGTTTGGGCAGCAGACCTAGCTGGACACACACCTGCAGCACCACTTCAGCCATGCTGCACAGGGGCCCACGCTGGCCGTGCCAGTCTCGGTACAGCTCATTAACTTACTGACAGCCACCTGCACTCACAGCAGAAAGCCTCAAGGATACAGAAAGCCCAGATAAGGACCAGCCTCCAGGGCAGGCTGTGGGAGGGAGCTCACTATGGACAAGTCCTGTCTGAGCCTGTCCCCAGAAGCCCATGGCCAGGACTGTCCTTGGGAGCCAATCTCTCTCCCTGATGTTACCACCCTATCTTCTGCTCCATGGGACCTCCACCCACCAAATGTCACCTCAGTGTGACTCCTGCCCTCTACTCCTTCAGGAATCACAAATATTTGAGAAAGGCCTGAGAGGAAACAGCCCAAATGCAACCCTGGTCAGGTTACAGTGTGGAAGAGTTTTTTTTCTTCTTCTTCTTCTTCTTCTTAGAAGATTCTGTCATATAATTATATTACCTTTACAAAGTAAAATAATAATTAAAACAAACTATCTCCATACCTATGACCTAGCTCAATGTTACACACACCAGCCCTTCAGGGGCACCTTTCCTGTCCTTTCCACTGCCCCCCCCTCCCCCACCAATGTCTTGGCTGAGCTTCTTTGCAGCCTATGGGCACACCTGGTCGGGCTCTGAGCACACGGCTAGAAAGGCTCTCCTCCTGCTGCCCTCACCAGCTCCCTAGCCCAGTGCCAGCCTTGGGCCTCAGAGGAATCCTGCACTGTCCCTAAGGATCCTGGGGCATCCTCAACACTGTCCCCATAAGAGCCCAACTTGGTCTTGTAGGTCAGAGGCTCTGGATTTCATAGCTAGAGAGATCTCCTTACGCCCTATATACCCTCAACCACCATACCGCCTCCCCAGAGTGCACACAACAGCTGCTAACCAGCACTCCTGGAGAGGAAACCAGGACCATTCAGACTGCAACCCCTCAATTCCTTCAAAAGCAGGCATGGACCAGAAACTTCCAGCTCTTTCAGAAGCTGACATAGCTCTTCTAGCCCCACAGGTATGTCTGTGTGATTTTATCTGCATGCCTTGCTCAGAACAGCGCTGGACAGAGGGGAAACTCCATGCGCACCCACCCAACCCCTCCCAATCTGGGGACTCTGCCTGTTCTTCCCTCTCTTTCTTGTTTTGGCCTGAGGCCATGTGTCTAGCTAGGACAGGTCCTCTGCTCCCACCAGCAATGGTCTGGCTGGCTCTCACAGGCATCCAATTTGCAAAAATGATGTAAATATCATCACATCCCACCAAATGCAATCAAATTCATCCTGTTGGCAAGCAAATCCACAAATGACAATAGACAAGCCCTCTCTCTATTACAAGGGATCAGTCCCCAGACAAATATTTAATTCACAGGACTGTTTGGAACATTAATAAAGTAACTGTGTGTAGCACCACATGGAGGACAGGCAGCACTTTTGTAGAAGTGCATGTGGTCACAGCCTGACCTGCTAAGCTACTTTATTCTACTAGTGCCTCCTGATCCATCCTGCTGTGAGCCCTCCAGGGCAAGGCTGGCCCCCAGGGACTCTACTCCTAGCTCCCTTGCCCCTGGCTTTTTCTTGGCTTCAACCACTGGAAGGCATCAGCAGGCACTCGGAGGGCTGAGCTGGATTTGCAGTGGCTGTGTTCCCCCATCAAAGGACACAGCTCGCATCAGGCCGGCCCTCTCTGCCTGCTGCATCCCTGTCTAGGGCTCAATAACACTGCCTCGGCCCTTCAGGCTCAGGAACGGTAGAGCCATGTCTGTGATGAGTTCCCGTGCCCCGTACTGCTGGCCTGGCCGTCCTCTTTGGCGCCTTCCCCACAATGCCACTGTCCCTAGGGAATGTGGAGCTCAGCCTAGAGCAGACACCTGGCCTGTTCAGCAGCAGTCTCTCCCTGCTGATCTCGGGTGTCATACTGGTAATCACCCAGTGTTGTGCACATCAGTTTGTTGGCTTATGTTTAACTTACAGGTAGTTGAACCCAAATCTGTCTCCCACAAGCTTCTCACTGAATCTTCGCCTTTTCTTATGCTATTGGTCTTCTAAACTTCTAAACCTACATCTCTCTCTGCTGAGATATATTTTGCTGAATATGGCCCATTATTCCAGATGGCTGATATTTTTTGGGATCCCAAACACTGTCATTCATTGTATTAACTGTCTCTATGGTGGCATCAGTAGCAATCAATGTCCTCTGCCAAGTCACTCATAAAAATGCTGGATGGACAGGTCTGAGGACAGAGCCCTTAGGCATATCACTAGAGGCACTTTGCTGTTTTTTATGAATCATTTTTGGATCTGGTTAATTCAATCTCTGAATCCACCTAATTGTCCTGGCAGCCAGCCCACCTCAGAGAGAACTGTGGAATACTTTGCTGAAATTCAACTCGATATCAAAGCCTAAGCGTGCACATTGTCTAGGTAAATTAGTGTTGGACAAGAAATGGATCACATATTCCAAAGGACAACTGAGCAGAGGTGAATGAAGAAGAACCAACCAGGGATAGGGAAATACTCAGGGACTCATGGCCCCAGGGCGCTGCGCCATTCCTGAGCCTGAAGGAGCAGGGGTAGGGCAGTGTTAGCGAGCCCTAGACAAGGGTGCAGCAGGCCGAGAGGGAGAGGGCCGGCCTGATGGGCCTGATGCGAGCTGTGTCCTTTGATGGGGGAACACAGCCACTGCAAACCCAGCTCAGCCCTCTGAGTGCCTGCTGATGCCTCCCACTGGTTGACGCTGAGTAAAAGCCAGGGACAAGGGAGGCAACCAGATAAAGCCTGGGAAGAGGTAGGCCAAGCAGGAAGGCAACAGGAAAGCCAATTCCAGACACCTAAAGTGATTGCCTCCAGGAAGATAAAGAACAAGGGAGCAGTGTCAAGGACTTTCTCTCTTTGATCCAATCAAAACTGTCTACAATTATGGAAACACAGAGCATCAGCAGGACCAACAGTGATGAACCAAAAATGTGCCCAGCTTCTAATCACATACTCTTCCCACCTCCCAAGGGTCCTGAAGGTGAGGGGTGTCCCCTTACAACCTTACAACCTAACTTTTTACCCCATAAGGCTACCAAATCCCTCAGCAAAATAGAAATGGACAATAGACAAAAACCAAAGATATGTAAATGAGTAAAAGGAATAAAAATCCCTACAGTTTCATTATAAAAAGCAGTACAACTTCAGAATAGCCAACCCTAAAACCAGCAAATACATAGAGCATAAGATTTTAGAAATGTGCTACCAGTTGTTTTCAAAGAGAAAAAAAGGCATTGCATCAACTGAATAACAAAAATCAAAACAAAATTAGTATCTCTGGTTCTATTAAACCACTACTGGAAGCAGAATTGGTACTGCCAAAAGAACTGTACTAGTAAGACAAAACATACATTTGAGAAACATTTGTATCAGTATTGCATCAGTCAGTTTAAGCTAAGATATACTCTCATAACAAGCCAGCTCCAAATCTGAGTAGCTTAAATCAACAAAAGGTTACTTTCCTCTCAGACTGCATGTTTATTGCAATCAACTGCAGGTTTCCTCCACAGCATCTTTATCCATATTCCCCTATCTCTCATGCCAGAGTCACATGACAACTCTTACATCCTCTGTGCAGAAGAGGCTTATGTCACTCTCATCTCTATTTCTTTGGCTCAAGCAAGTCACATTGAAGGGGACATCATCAGAACAGCCTTTAAATGCTCCTACAGAAAGAAGCTATAGATATTCTAAACAATATGACCATCGACTACACATATCCAGAATATAGAATAAATGAGTGGAGGCTCTTTCTTAAATGGGGAATATGACAAATACAAGACAAAATACAGGAGGAACCCAACTGCAAGGGCTATGATTCCCTAAGAAGACAGAGAAACACATCATAGCTATCTTCATAAGCCAAACAGAAGAGTTCCCAGAACTGAACAAACAACTGAGGTTAGATCAGAAGGACAAAACCTGTCAAAGGGAAAGTTTGTTCACAGGAAGTAATGCTAAATTTCATAACTGAATCATGTTTACATTTCAAAAAAAAAAGAGAGTGCTATACTGATGGGGAAATGGTGAAGTTTTAGCCTCACACAGGTGGGTGATGACCTGTAGACGCAGGCTGACAATGACAAGGGAAAGTCTGTCACATGCTCCATTGCCTTGCCCTCAAAGCCCAGAGAGAATCCATAACAACATGGATTTGCTTCCTTTGATGAGCTCAGCCCCTTGCCCCAGGAGGTCAGCCCAGCCTGACCCCTTTGCAAGCTGTCAGTTCAATAGTTTTCCCCAAAAGTGTAAATACAAGACCGGCCACTCCCAGACGACACAGTCTTTTCTGTTTCCTCTCTTTCGGTTCTGCATGTGCCCCCGTTCACTGAGGACATTATAGTTCCATCCTTCCTATTCGTGTCTGTGAACTACCTGCAAGCAGAGAACAAAATGTGTCTGAACCACCACAGAATATTATTAAGTCACACAAATACATAATTGTATTAATATTATTAATCTACAAATTATAAAGAGAAATTAGGGAAACTTGGGTACCACCAACAGAGGGAAAGAAATCTGAAAGTTTCAAATAAGAAAAAAAGTTAATTATTTCACTTTAACCAAGAGCACAGCGCAGCTGGCACGGCACCCCTAGCAGTGCCTGCTGTGTGTTTCAGCGTGCGTGAGGGAGTGGGACGGGGGAGGGGAGGGGGCAGAGACAAAAAGAAGGATGGAAAGAGCCCAGTAATAAAGTGCAGCCAGTGCAGGAGCCAGGTTACAGGAGCACCCTGACATCTTCCCCGAACAGGCTCCAAATGGTGATCCAGGAGGTTTCCCCCAACAGAGATGGACAGGGGGCATGCTTGGGACTTGGTTCAGAGACAATCTGGCTGCAATTGGACTCCCTACTGGGAATTCTCATTGGAGGAGCATGTGAGAGCCCAGGCAGTGGTTTCTCCCTGTGAATTAACATGCTGGCATGTGTTCGACAAAGAACTAGTCTCTCATAAGCCTGCTTGGTGGGAGTCAGCCCCACTTGGTCCTAAGACAACCATGAGTCTGGCCCCTATCCTAGCCTGTGGAACCCACTCCAACCAAGGGACACTCATGGAGAGTGGCCTGGGCAACAACCACCCATCCATTTCTATGCCTTGTTCTCTGCTCTACCTTCAACAGGGAAATTCGGGAACTGTCCATGTGGCTTCTTGCCACTATTGAGCCAACATTTCTAAGCACTGACTATGCACCAGGCATTAGCTACACACTGTGGATATTACTTCATGATTATCCTTATACCACCCTTTACAGCCAGCAGGAATCAGTATCACTCTGATTTTAGAAATAGGAAAGCAAGGCTCAGAGAAGTTAGGCAACTTTCCCAAGGTCACACAGCAAGTGACAGAGCTAGATTTAGATGCTAGGCATGCCTCTGAGGTCTGTACTTCCCCCAAGTGCTCCACTGCCCTCCTCATCAGAGCTTTTTTAATGGTCCCAGCAGCATACTTCTGTCTGGACCCCAGTTGGGTCTTCAGGAGTTCACAGTCTCAGTTGGGACACAGACAAACTGAAATAAACTATACCAATATCAGGACCTCACAGAAAGCTCAAAGTTGAGGCCAAGAAGAGCCTTAAGGAGCTAAGTCAGTAGAATGAGCCCGCAAGTAGAGGTGGGAGCCATGTCTCCAGAAAATAGAAAAACACCAGTCAGCTCCACTTCTCCCCCAGTATCTGCTTGGGAATGTGGTAACCATGATAACAGACATAGACAGTGATGGACAGCCAGCCTCTCAGGGGAGACTCTCACAGCCAGACTCCACAATTACCAGCCACATGCTCACCCTAGAGCTGACAAGACAGACAGTTCTTGTGACAAGACAGACTCACCATGAAGGAAATGTTTTGTGTTCTCTGTTTGGGCTTTAATTTGGAGCTAAACAAAGATGTGGGGCAGGGAGGTGGAGAACTGCCTCAGGAGCCTTTCCGTGCCTCCCAAACACGTGTTCCCAAAACTGGAGGCATGGCAGGGGCAGGGGCAGGGATGGGACAGCAGATGTCACTGCAATCTCCAAGTCTGCTCCCCAGGGAACAGAATGCCCAGCCACATGGGACAAACCTCAGAGCATTCCAAGCTTTGTACCTGGTGCTTCCTCCTCACACCCTGGCAGATCTTACAAGCATCATCCCAATTTTTTGAATGAAGAAACAGGCTCAGACAGGTTATGTGACTTGCAATAAAATAAGACAGAGTCAAGTTCCAATATACCTTGTCTGAGCCCAGAACTCTATCTTGGCAGGGCTTGCAGGACCATAGGAAAGAGGGAAGGCACACAGGACCTGCCAGCATGGGAAGCAGGTGGGGTTCAAAGCTGGCCACAGACTGTCCATTTCCTGGTGAGGACTGGATGTGTAAAGCACCAGCACTGAGCCTGATGTAGGGAAAGTGCTTAGTACCTGTCATCTCTCAGAAGACTGAAAGCTCTATGGACAGGGAGCTCATCTACTCTGCCCACCTGGGACTCTAGGGCCTGAAGAGTGCCTGATGACACCTGCTAGGAGAAACTCCATCAACGATTAGGGGTCTGTACCCCATGGACCTGTAGTAGGCTCCATCTGACCAGATGTGGGCCCACGGAATTTTCTGAACTTTCCTTTTCCAACCTCCAGGCTCAATAAGTCAGAAACTCTGGTGGAACAGGTGAGGAGTAGGGGAAAGGCATGAAGGAGGAAGGAAAAGGCAGAGCCAGAGAGAGGTAGCCCACCGCCCCAAAGGCCAGATACTGCCAGGATCTGTCCTCTGTCCCCATTTGCATTCCCAGGCCCACACAAAATCCCAGATTACCCACCCTGGAAGGCCCAGGGCAGGTACGTATACGTAGCACATAAGGAAATGTATGCATCCAGGCAGCCACCAGCATACGAGTCGCCGTGCTCCCCAATCCAACCCCCAGGGGCCACAACACGGCTGCCTTGCTTACCATTGCATCTCTGGGGACCAGCACATGGCCTGGTACAGAGTAGGCATTTCACAATGTTACAGAACATTACTGCCCAAAGAGCCTACTCTATGCCAGTCACTGCTCCAGGAGCTCCACAAACCAGGGGGGGGGGGTATTATTTCATTGCCTACGGGAGGTGCAAAATTGAGGCTCAGAGAGGAAGCAATTTGCCCAGAATAACACAGTTAGGAGGTGACAGCAGTGAATCTGCCCTCAAAGCCTGAACCCTTTCCACTACACTAAATGTCCTCTAGGAGGAGAAAGGAGAGGGAGGAAAGGGCTGTTCTAAAGCAGAAAGCAGTTAATGTTCCCCTGGGCAGCCTCTCTGAGCCCTGCCACTACAGAGCCCAGGGCACCCAGGGCACCCAGGTCAGCAGTCCAAATTTACCTCAGAGCAAAGCCCAGTCTCCCCTGAGATTCTGATCCCAATCAGCCAGGGGCCTGGCATGCACTGAGCTAACCTTGGGGAGCCTGTAGGGAGCCTTGTTCCCCCAGCCCCCTTAAAAAGATTGAGTCCTTCAGTGCAGCACCCTGGTGCATGCTAGGAGGTCAAGGCCCAGCAGCAGCACAGCAGCCTCCTTGGTCTCCCCCATACCCCACCCACCTTGGGCCTCTGGTTTGCAGAAAGAGGAGGTGGAGTCTTTGTGGGACTGTGCCCATACCTCCACCCCCAAAAGTTGGCTATGGCTGACCCAGTTCGAAATCTTCGAGTTAATGTCTGCGTTATCCAACTCATTACTCCCAGCAGCCCAGTAGGAGGGGCCATTATCCCCATTTCTGTGATAACTGGGCTTGGAGAGGTTAAATAACTTGCCTGAAGATCACATTGCTAGAAAGCAATACACAAACCAGGGGACCTTAAACGCAAAGTCCTATCAACACTCAAAGCCTCTCAACGCATGTTCATTCCAACCTCATTCCTCCAGAAACTCCTGCATTGCTCACACAACTGCGAGTTGGCTCCCATAAATCCACAGAGGCCTGGCAACAGACAGCCCAGTAGCCAAAAGCCCCTCGGGCCAGTGCCCTCATCTGGCAGGAAGCGCCCTGTGCCTGCGTTTCCAGGACTGCACTCCCTCCCTCCTCCTCCCCGCCCATGAGCTGAGCCGAGGGGAGGACAAATATAGGCTGCATTTGTGGGAAACCCAGGCTCAGTGCACTGAGAGGGAGTCAATTTATTCTGGAGAAAACATCTTTGTTCTGCAAGTGAAGGAGAGCCATTTCCAACAATTTAATGCCCTATTCACGGGCCGGGCGCTGGGGCTGCTGCGCGAGGCTTGTTCTTCGAGGCAGAGCGGCACATAATGAGGCTTCTCACTGCAGCTCCCCACCATCCTGCCAAAAACCAGAACAGTTATTTATCCATTAATCTGACATTACACCCCCTGCGTTTTACCTCTTAAATAAATTTGGTGGTTAGAGTGTGTGCCTGGCGGAGAAATTCCTGCATTCAATTTCCTACACACCAGCGCTTGCAATATTGCCTTTATAAACTCCACCATTGACATTGCAATGCCTCGGTGGTCTCAGCTGGAAAATGGGGAGAGGACAGCAAGGAAGATCTGGCTTCTCCCAACTGGTCCACATCCAGGCTCCATAGACAGAGACTCACTGTCTGGGACAGGAGCTTGCAGCAACAGGCCTTGAGTCACGTACTGGGTGGCCTTTCTCCCAGGAGACAAGCCACCTCCTTCTAGCGTCATCTACAGACACAGGAAACAGGTGGGAAAACTGAACCTACACTCCCCTTGCCTGGGCTGGAATCCTGGTTGTGCCATTAAAGAGCTGTGTGACCTTGAGTTGTGACTCCACCTCTCTGTGCCTCAGTTTCCCCACCTCCTTCCCAGGGTTGTTACAATTAAATGAGTTAGTATTTGTAAAGTGCTTAGAACAGTGCCTGGTACATATCAAGTGCTTAGTAAAGGTTGGTTTAAAATGTGCATAATTTTAAAAATCTGGGACAAGTGTGTGCAAGCATAGCTTTGGAAATAGGCTAGACCACTGGGTCTTAAACGTGTCCTCAATAGGGGGAGGTGAGCAGAGCACTGACCAGCTCTCCCATCCCACACCCCCAGATATTCCAACCATTTCACTCAGTTAAGAAGAGGAGAAGTGATGGAATATTTCATTTAAACAAAGGATTCCACTGCTTCAAAGTGTTTGAAAGCCCTTCTACCTCTCCATGGCTTGCATTTTACAGAGGAGCATGTTGAAAGCCAGAGAGGAACTTCTTCAGGGCCTCTAGCAAGTTCATGACTGAGCTAGGAGCAGAGTCCAGGCCTTCTGCCCCAGGTCAGGTTTTTTTGTTTGCAGCATGAGACCCCAAAGTACTCATTCACCTCATGATCAGTAAGGGTCTGACCAGCCTCTGCCTAATGCCAGATCAGGCTGAACCATGAATTATACCTGCTGGCACCCCCCTCTTTCATTGCAGCAGCTGCAGTACTGCCCCACCCTGGAGCTGACAGCCTAGCTGCACCAACAGGTGAAACCTCATGACCCTCAAACTTCAACATCCCCCATTCTGAAGGCTGGCACTTCCTTGTCCATTTGTCCTTCACTTGTCATTTGTCATTTCTTTTTATCTTCCAGTTTTTGCAGCATCTCCTTGGACTGCTTGTCCTCCCTACATCTTGTCTGCCCCTTAGCACCCTAAATCCCCACCTCCAGGGCTAGAGACCAGCCTAGGGGCTGACACCTGGTCTTGCTGTCCCCACCTCAAAGCTTTGGATGCAGGCTCACACCCAGCCGCAGCTCACCACATCAATCTAGGGACTGTCCCCCAGCCAGGCCCATTCCCTGAACACCTCCCAGAGCGCTGGCTCCACCTGGAGAATGAGACTTCCACAATCTTCTCACTCAGAATAGGCTGGCCCAATGCGCCACGTGGACTGTCAAGGTAGATCAGGAGCGAGGCAGTGATTCTGTAACCAGAGAGAGGAGCTGTGTCCCATGAAGGAGCTGCTTTGCCCAGGCAGCTGCAGGCCCAGCCCCTGCCTCCTTCAGAGAAACAAAGAGGCAGGCATGAGGGCAGACAGATGCCCAACACAGAGACCTCCCATACATTCGCTGCATCACTACTGCCCCTTCCTCCTCAGGCCCACAGATGAAGAAGTCCTTCCAACCTGCAGCCAACTGCACCCTTTGCCACCCAGAAGTTCCTAGGAGAGGAGAGGATGGCTGCTTCCTAACACCTGGTAAGCCCCCAAACATTGCCATATGCCATTGAGGCCTGAGACCAGCCAGGTGGGACCTTCATTTGCCCAGCCCTTTTCTTCCTAGCCACAATCAAGCAAGTAAAGTGCCATGGGTTAGAAGAAGCTCCCTATACCCTGGGGACAGATAGGTGTTGCTCATGCCTCCCCAGGCCAGCCCGGCCCAGACCTTTAGGCTGAATGGCCAACACTGTCCAGCCCCCAGTAGTAGGCATGAGTTCCTGATGTGCCTATCTTGGCAAAGTCTCATCTTAATGAATTGTCCTCGCTAGCCTATTCTACTTCCCTGTCTTTTGACCTGTGTGCTGCCTTCAATCTAATGCTTACTCCTGATTGATGCTGCTACTAGGAAAGTGATCTGAGTCTTGGATCACATCAGCTTCTGATCATTTCAGCTATGCCCAGCCCAACCCCCTGACAACCCCCCACCATCCCCCATAACCCCAGACCAGCCAGGCACTGTTGCTGAGTGCTACAAAGTCAAAAACAGCTATACTCCTCTGCTTCACAGATGAGGACACTGAGGTTTGCCCAGGGCACAAAGCTTTTAAGTGGCCTGGCCTGCATTTCAGCCCAGCTGTATCTGAATCCACAGCCCTGAGTCTTACCACCAGCCCTGCTGTGTGGCTGGTATGCCCACAGATCTGTTCTTGCCCTATGAGTGAAATCTGACCAGACACTGAGTCTGCTCCTGCAGTTATGGTGAATGGAGGGTGGAGAACTGAGCCTCGTAGGCATGTTTTTTGCAGGTTCTAAGTAGGGGTCTGTCTTTCTTCAGTGCCACTAGACACCTGTTTTGGCAGTGAGAAGAAATCAACATTTTACAGCAATAAAAGGCTGCCCCTGGTTAGACATCAAACAAATCAATCTTCTCCAACAGTTAATTTTCATTTTGTAACTTTCTCCCACTAACGACAGCATGTAATGACCCTGAGGATCTGCAAAGTTGCTGAGTACCAGCCTCCTATGCCCCAGCTGCCCTGACTCAGCCCTTCCACTTCCGTGACCCCCCTTGCCTCCCCTGCCCCCAAGACTCAGCCTGCAGAGAGGACCCTCTGCCCAATAACCCTTCTCAGAGCCTCAGACCCAAGCTGTGAAGGCCCTGGGGTGCTGAGACAAGAAACACACCTTCAGAGCTCAAGCACGAAGCCACTGGGACAAACACTGATGACCGCCTGGCCACCAGTATCTACCCCATCCTGACTGGTCTGCAATATAAGTACACTATGGATGATCCTCTCCAAATACCCCAGTGTCACAGACTCTCCAACACACCGTGATCCCCAGCACCTGCCGTCAACACAGAGCACCAATGACCCATCCAAAAGTTTTCCAAGAACACCCCTCTCCCTCCCCAAATCCCATCATGGACAATGCACATACAGCATTCCTGAATACTCCCAAATTACCACATGGTAGGTTGGTTGTCAACAACCCCCAAACTACCACATCTGGTCCCCAAACATGTCACAGATTCCCAGCACTTTCGTGTAGCTGAGGAGCACTCAGGCTCTGCACCAGCTGTAGTCCTGCCCGAACCTGGCCCAAAGCTCCCCACCTTCCTTGTGTGAGCAGGTGGCGAGGTCAAGGCAACAGTGTCAGATGAGACAGGTCCTTTCCCAGGGAGGGACCTTTTGACTCTGTTTCCTCTCCCAGGTCTCTAAACTGGTATCAGCTCAGCTCAGAGCCCTCCACACACTGGTTCCCCACACTGGTTCCCCACCCCCAGCTCGGTGGCCTGCTAGGAGAGATGGAGAAAGCCCCACTTTGCTCTGGGCTTTGACTCCATGGTGGGCCCAAAGCCAAATGCAGCAACCTTCACTGGCTCAGGTAATACCCTGGGACTCACAAGCAGGACAGAGCTTAAATCCGCAGGGTCTTCCATGAGTTCCTCCCCGCCCCCCATCTTTTTCATCAGGGCTACCAGGGAGGAGGCTTCCCCTGTCCCTCCACTTCTCAGAAGTGCTCAAAACCTGAGCAGGCTCTTCTAGCCCCCACAGAGCTCCTGACCTAAAGACCAGGAGCTTGCAATTACCATTTAGTGGCCCTGTGTGCCCAGAATGGTGCCAGCCAGGCTGTTCACTCCACACAGGGCCATGTCAGCCTCATGTCACTGTATGGAGTCCAGATCCAGGACCTGCTTGGCACACAGCAGACAGTAATAACCTCTACTGAATAGATGAACAGATGAAGGACTTCCCATCTATTCTCTCATGAAATATCTCAGCCGCCCAGCAAGCTAATTAGTATTACCCCAAATAATTTGAGGGATCAGATATCGGAAACCTAAACTTGAATAGCCACCAACTTGTTGAGCCATGTTCAAACCCAAGTCTGTACAGATCCTCTGCTCAGCTCTGACCCACAGAAAACCCCATTCAACTAGGATGACATAGGAGAGGCACCTCCATGCAGCCCCACCCTGCTCAGGACAAGACTCTGGACCTCTGTGCTCATCTCTTCTTAACACCAATAGCAGCTCCAGGAAGTGTAGGCTGCAGCCCCTGCATCTCCCTGGCAACCCAGGAGCTTTTGTTCTCAAAGAATGGAGCTGATTCATGCCCCCAGGGTGAACAGCAAAAGCTGCCGGCAGGGAAGCAGGGTTTAGACTGGCTCTGTAGCCTGGAGCAACCCAGGCTGGGCTGATGCAGGTGGGGAGAGGACCTAGCTGGGGTTCCTGGGAAGCCATTCCCAGTGCCCATCACACCCACAGGCTAAAATTCCAAAACTACAGCTCAGCAGGAAGACAGCAAAGTCCCTGAAAGCCTCGCTCCTGGCCCTCCCAGCCCTCTGGCCTCTTCCCCGTTCCACCACACTGCCAGAAGCCCCCAGGCCTGCAAACACGCATGCAAACAGGCATGCTACTTGCATTCAGCTCTCCATCCTCCGCACACCCTGTCCCCCAGGCCAAAGAGCCCCTTCCTGTCTTGCTCCTTGCTGGGGATTTCTTATCTCTGAATGTAGTGTCTAACTGCTGCCCCTCTGCAATTCTCCACATGCAGAATGCAACACTACCCCTATGCCCCCAGCCCCGTGTTCACCTATGTCAGACACAGCTCCTCTATCTCAGAGGCAGCCCACTTTGGAGTAAGGCTGTCTTTCCGCTAGACAGTGAGATCCTGGAGGCAGAGAGCAGGACCCTTGTCCCCAGACAGCCCCAGGACAGCCCCAGCTCTGACAAAAAGAGACACCTTCAGGGGCTGTGAAAGTCATCACGGATGGGACAGCACAGAGTACCCACTGTAGACTGTTACTGTCACCAATGCCTGATTAACTCCCCTTTGCCACTGAGCCAGGCCAGGCACATAACCTGCTCTGGCCAATGAAATGTAAGCAGTTGTGATGTGTACTCATTCTAGGCAGAAGTTTCACAACTGGTTCTTGCTTCTCTACCAATATCATCAAGAGTGTTTTAGATAGTGGCTGCTCCTTGTCCTGGTCCCTGGAGTGAGAAGATAACAACAAGCTCATAGTTCCTGAGATTGGAAGCTGCTTGTTACAGCCACATAGGCTAGCCTGTTTGGGCAATGCAGTGAGTGAGAGAACAAATGCTTCCTGGACCTGTCCAGGATGACACAGGTGTCAAGTCTTTGCAGGATACCATAACACACACCACCCCCTGCTAACTTCCTAAGCAGACCTGCTTCTGGATGTTTTAGAGGCCTGTGGTGACCACATGACTAAATCTCCAAAAAAAATGGAAACTGGGTCATGTCAGAAAGATTGAGGTTTGGTACTGACTAGTATGGCTCAACTGGGTCGGGCATCATCCCACAAACCAAAAGATCACTGGTCCAATTCCTAGTCAGGTTTGTGGATTGGGGGCCAGGCCCCCAATTCGAGGCATGCTAGAGGCAACCAATCAATGTTTCTCTTGCACATCGATGTTTCTCTCCCTTTCTGTCTCCCTTCCTTCCCTTCTCTCTAAAAATAAATAAACAAAATATTATTTAAAAAAAGAAAGAAATCTGAGGTTTGGACATAGACGAGTTCAAATACAAACTAAGACACATCTTAGCTTGGACAGCTCTCTGTGAACCTCACTTCCTCATTGTAAAATTGGTGCAACAATGCTTACCCTGGGGTATTCCTAAGATATCAGGAGTACAAACACTGCATGTAAAGTACCTGCACTTTAGGAGTCCTCCTTTGCTGAAGGCTGTCAGTTCCTCTGATTGGGTCCAAGATGTTTGAGGGTTAGGGAACAGGATGAGCCAGTCTGATCCCTCAGCTTTGCATGGGTAGGCCCAGGCACCATCCAGTCAACTTAGGACAGACTGCATCTGAGGTGATGGCATCTGTTACCCACACAGGGAACAAAGAGGCCCCAGGCTCCTGGTATGCTGAGCCCACCGAAGTCACCAAGTGAGTGCTCCAGGTTAAGCCACACCCTGACACACATGCACATGGACAAATGGCAGCACTCTGAGAGCTCCTATTTAGGGCTCTTCTGTGGCACCTGAACCCTGACTTGCACTGATACCTTGTTCATAAGGAGTCCTCCTGTCCTCATCCTCATGCCTCGCCTTGTCCTCTATCCTTCCTCTCTTCCTCTTTGCATCACAATGTCCTTTCCTCAGGGCACATCTAGGGATGCTTTTACTGTCCTTTAGTCTCCATTCCCAAGCAGAAGCCACTCTGTAGGCAGGTTGGCAACAACTCTTGGAGATATGCGCACATCTGTTTGCCTCCTGCTGTCACATTAAGTCTTCAGACTTGTCTGATTAAAGGCCATAACAGTGGGGTGACTGCTATTGAACAAGAAGACTCATTAGAACCAGAAATTGCATCTTGCAGATTGTACTACATAAACCAAAGCCCCCAAAGTTCCTGTCTGGGGAGGGTCCACCTCTGTGAGGTATGGGGAATGGAATCACTAGAATATGCCCATCAGAGAGTCACACTATACAAAGACACAAACCAAGGACTCATTCTGCATAAAGACATGACAACCATTTACAGATCTCCTCCTAGGTGCTAGGCATCCCACTGGATGCTTTATATGTGCACCCCAAGAAAACCTTACAAGATGCCAGCCATGATCCACTTTACCGTGCATGCAGGCACTAAGGCACCCTGAGGAAAGAGCCAAGAGGGCTCATAGGTGGGTCTTCTGACCCCAGATCTCAAGCTCCTTCCTATAATCTCCTCACAAAATTAACTATCATCTTCCCTTAAAGGCCGAACAAATTTATCTTGATTTGTAGGCCTTCCTGGAACAGCATTTATAATTACATTAAGTGAAAAAAATGTTTTAAATAAATCTAATTCGTTAGAGTTTGGAAACATGAAACATCTTCTTTGTGTCAGCAACTGTGTCTCCTGATTAAAACAACTATATACCATTCCCCGACCCTTTCAAATCATGGGCTACTTGAAGGAGGGGACTATGAATTATTCACCCAATACCCATAGGATCCTGAGTATTAATCAATAGTAGATCAAAGAATTAAATTTTCCCATCCCACCTCATTCCAATTGTCTCTGCTCCATCATCCCTCACATCTTCATCTTCTCCACTCCCTTCATCATTAAACAAACCTAAATTATCAATATTAAAAACAATAGTAATTTGGGCTCCTGCTTCTGACCAAGATGGAGTCACAGAAACCAGAAATACTCTCCCTCCTGAAAACAAAACAGAGGGCTATAATATATGAAAAAAAATAGTTTTCAAGACACTAAACACAAGGAAACAAAGAACAATGATTTCTGAGAGACTAAAATAAAGCAAGGTGAGCCCTATAGTTGCCTCATCTTATTATCTTATAGGAGTTTCCAGAGTGGCACAGAGTGGGCGCCATATAGGCAGAGTCCAGCAAATGATTTAGGGATTTAAAACCGAGAGTCCAGGAAAATCAAGGTAGCCAGAGTTCACAGAGCAGATACCAGAGAAGAGAAAGATGTACCCAGGAAGAAAAATGTGGGCATTTTTCAGAAAGTCCCACTCATATACTTAGTAGAGTAAAACTTTTCCAAGGCCATGAAAAGAACCATCCAAAAGTATTTGAAGGAATAGTGCCTGACATTCACAGAAGCTAAAACAGTGTCTATTTCCAACCAGAGTAGAAAAACTCATGATTTAAAAGTCAGTGAATAGATTACACAGACATGTCCTGATTGAGCAGCAATAGGTCCTGCAAAACAAATGATAAAAGAAAGACTCAAAAGGATCTAACTATTTCCAAATAACTTAACTGCATCCCTGAATAAAGCTCAAGAGTATTTCTAGAAATACAGGAATATCATCACAATGTCTATAACCCAATCAAAATGCATGAGGTATGTAAAGAAGCAGGAAAATACTACCCATACGAAGACAAAAATCAATTAAAACCAAACCAAAACTGGCACAGATTTCAGAATTACCAAAGATATTAAAACAGTCATATTACTACATGCCATATGTTCAGGAGTTAAGTAGATTCCTGGCTGGTGTGGCTCTGTGGATTGAACACAGTCTGAGAAGCAAAGGGTCACCGGTTCAATTCCCAGTCAGGGCACATGCCTGGATTACAGACCAGGTCTGCAGTGGGGGCATGTGAGAGGCAACCAGACATTGATGTTTCTCTCTCTCTCTCTTTCTCTTTCACTTCTCCTCTCTCTAACAATAAATAAATAAAATATTTTTAAAAAGTTAAGTAGAGACATGAAAGATATAAAATAAGATGCAAATTAAACTTCTGGAAATAAAATTACAATATATAAGATAAAACATAAACTGAGTAAATTAATGTCAGATTAGATAAAGCAGAAAAAGACATCAGTGAACATGAAGACATGACTAAAAAATCCAAAATAAAATACAGAAAAAGAGGAAAGAAAGAAAGGGAATATTAGTGAGCTGTGGAACAACTTCAAGTGGTCTAACATATGTACAAATGAAGTTCCAGAGGAGAGGAAAGGACAGGAAGAAGAAAATAAAAAATTATTTATAGAAATAATTAATGAAAATTTTCCAAATTTAATAAAAACTATAAACCAACATATCCAAAAATCTTAAAAATTCCCAAGCACAAGAAACATAAAAAAGAAAATTGCATCAAGGCATATCATAATCAAAATGTTCAAAATCAGTATAAAGAGAACATATTTTAAAAAGCACCCAGAGAAATAAGATGTGTTATATACAGTAGAACAAGGACAAAGATGATAGCAAATTTCAAAACAGAAGACAATGAGGCAATATCCTTTAAGTTAATAAAAGAAAAAACTATCAACCTAGATTTCTTAAAACTTTTATTTACTTATTTTTTAGAGAGAGGAAAAGGGAGGGAGAAAGAGAGGAAGAGAAACATTAATGTGTGGTTGCCTCTCACGTGCCCCCTACTGGGGACCTGGCCCACAACCCAGGAATGTGCCCTGACTGGGAATCAAACCAGTGACCCTTTGGTTCACAGGCCAGCACTCAGTCCACTGAGCCACTCCAACCAGGGCTCAACCTAGATTTTTATATCCAGCAAAAATATCTTTCAAAAAAAATGAAAGTGGAGCAAAATGGCAGAATAGGCAGTTCTTAGCTCTCATCTTCCTACAGAAATATATAAAAAAAAACCCACAAGCAGAAACTCCTATAACCAACTTTGTCACAACTCTTTAAAACAGCCAAAGTTTTACAGAAACCAAGAGAACACTTAATCAAGAAAAAGGCAACTTTAAAACAATAGGAAAACACTGTGGCATTTTTCACTTGCTCTAGCCCCACTCCCCCTCCAACAAAGCAGCAATCTTAAAATTGTGTCAGCCTGTGTTCCCAGTGGAGAACCTTAATCCCTGGGTCCGAAGGCAGCAGAGCAGACCTTATTCACACATTATTGTGTATGTCTGTTACAGACTACCTGAGGGCTACCTGAAGAACTGGGCACTAGTCTAGTCTATATTTTGCCTATCTTGAAACTTAGATGAACATGCAGCAGACATTAGTTGAAAAAGTGCAGGATGAACAACAACCCAGAAACACCTGGGGCAAAAGATACAGTTGAGACAGTCTGCCTGAGGCTCAGGAAAAAAAAAAAAAAACACGGCAGGGGCGGGGGGATTCTTTGGAAAATTAGGATATACAAAAGTGCCCATTTGTATGAAGGAATTTAGAAAGCCACACTATCACAGGGAATGATCCATGCTCAGAAAAAAAGACCTGAAAAAATCCTAAGCTTTCAACTCAGTGCAAGACTAGCTAAGTGTGAAAGGAATTCTCTAGCACACCGTAAATCTGTAAACCTCTCTCAGAGATGTTTTGGATTTTTTCATTTTTCTTATTTGTGTTTCTTTTTGTGGTAGTAGTAGTTGTTGTTGTTTTGCTTTGTTTTGAACTCCTGGTATTGAAAAAAATTTCTATCAAAATAGTAGCTGAACATAAACTGAAGGAACAGACTTCAGTGACCACACACAAAACAAGGTATATGGTATTTTCAAAAATAGTTTGAAAAATCACTAAGCAATGAACTACTCAGACATCAACAATTTTTAAAATATCAAACTTCTGAGAAAGAATATAATTTCCAGAGTTACTGCATTATAGTATTGAAATGGTCCAGTTTTCAAAAACAACAATAATTGCAAGGTCTACAAAAAAAATAGTCAAGTATGATCCACGCAGAGGAACAAAATTAATTTATAGAAACTATCCCTGAGGAAGCAGGGTCATCAGAATTACTAGATAATAACTTCAAAGTAACTGTTTTAAATGTGTTCAAAGAGCTTAAGGAAAATGTAAACAAAGAACTAAAAAGGAAAATTTGTATGAACAAAATGAGAACATCAACAAATAAAATTATTAAGAAGGAACCAAACACAAATTCTAAAGCTGTTCCCTGGCTGGTGTAGCTCAGTGGATTGAGCTCAGGCCTGTGAACCAAAGGGTTGCTGGTTCAGTTCCCAGTCAGGGCACATGCCTGGGTAGCGGGTCAGGTCCCCAGTAGGGGGTACATGAGAGACAACTACACACTGATGTTCCACTCCCTCTCTTCCTCCTTCCCTTCACCTTTCTCAAAAAATAAATAAATAAACTCTTTAAATAAATAAATAAAAATAAGAACATGCAGGCAAACAAAAAATAAATTGTGCCCCTCTCCCAATTTATATGTTGAAGCCCTTCCCCCAGCCACATGACTGTATCTGAAGAACATTAATTAAGATTAAAAGAGGTCATAAGGGTAAAGCCCTGATCTAAAAGGAATAGTGTCCTTCTAGAAAAAGACATCAAAAAATGGCTTTCTCTCTCTCTTCACCATGTAAGCCAGGTGGAGAGTCCTCACCAGGAACTAAATCTGCTGGCGACTTGATCTTTGACCTCCCCATCCTATAGAACTATGAAAAAATAATTTGTATTTTAAGCTACCCAGTCAATGGTATTGTTATATCAACCCATGCTAAGTGTCTAAATTTTTCATTTTTATAAGGATAACAGTCGGTGATTTGGGGGGCATAATAATACCATTATGAATGTGCCAGAAAGAGAAGGAAGAGAGAGAAGGAAGAAATAACATTTAAAGAAATAATGGCCAAGGACTTCCCAAATGTCATGAAATACATAAATTTACAATTGAAGAAGTGCAATGAATTCTGAGTAGAATAAATTCAATGAGAACCACACAGAGACCTATCACAAAAAACTTCTGAAAGACACAGAGAGAATCTCAAAGGCAGCAAGAGAAAAGCAACTAATCATGTACAACTGATCCCCAATATATTGGTTTACTGGAGGTACTGTAACCGAATACCACAAACAGGGTGGATTAAACAGAAATTGTCTCACAGTTCTAGAGCACAGAAGTCTGAAATCAAGGTGTTGGCAGTGTTGGTTCCTTCTGAGGACGGTGAGGGAGGGATTTGTTTCAGGTCTTTCTCCTGAGCTAGTATATGACTATTTTCTCCTTTTTCCCTTGACATTATCTTCCTTGTATGTATATCTGCCTATGTGTCTAAATTTCTCATTTTTATAAGCACACCAGTAATACTGGATTAAGGCATATGCTTAATGATCTCATCTTAACTAATTATATCAGCAATGATCCTATTTCTAAATAAAGTGACCATCTGAGATACTGCAGACTAGAACTTTAACATATGAATTGGGGGTGGGGGATGACAATTGAACCCATAACACTCAGTAAGATTAACAGCTAATTTTTTCATCAGAAATCAAGGCCAGAGGCAGTAGAGATAACATAGTTGAAGTGCAGGGAGGAGAGATGAAGCTGTCAATAAAGAATTCTATGTCCAGCAAAACTATACTTCAAAATGAAAGAGAGATTATGGTAAGTGAAATAAACCAGTAATCAAAGGACAGATACTGTATGATTCTACTTATATGAAGTGCATGGAGTAAATTCATAGAAACAGAAAGTAGGTGGTGGTTGTCAGGAGGAGAGAAAAAAGGGGATTGAGGAGTTATTGCTTAATGAGTAAAGAATTTCAGCTTGGAAAGACAAAACATTTCTGAGAGGAAGGGTAGTGATTGCACAACAATGTGAATGTACTTAATGCCATTGAACTGTATGTTGAAGTATGGTACAACCATGATAAATTTAACGTTATGTAATTTTTTTCTTCTTTGTCACTTAAAACAACAGAAATTTATTATCTCACAGCTTAGAGGCCAGAAGTCTGAACTTAAGGTGGCAGAAGGGCTTCAATCCCTCTGGAAGCTCTAGGAGAGAATCCTTCCTTCCTTCTCCAGCTTCCAGTGGCTGTCAGCATTCCACATTGATGAATCACTACCAGATGAGCATTCACTTTATATCCTGCTCTTCATGTGTCTATCTCTTCTTCACTTCTGTCTCTTATAAAAAGATTTGTCATTGGATTTAGAGTCTACTCAGAAATCCAAGATGAGCTTCACTCAAGATCTTTAACTTAAATAGATAACATTCACTGAATCTAGGTATTAGGATAGGGACATATCTTTTGGGGGACCACACTGTTTGACCCACTACAGGTATAAACTCTTTGACTTATGTCTATACAAAAAAATATATTTTATTTAAAATATAGTGGCCATTAATGTGTGACAATATGAAACAAATTTACATTTAAAAAGTTGTCTATTAATATGCCCCAGTTTTCTGGGAGAATTTGCCTTGCTTCTCTCCTTCCTTCCCTCTTTATTTTTATTTAAGTTGGGTTTATTAAAGTGAAATTTATCATTTTCTAGAAGATAGTACAGTATTTTTTACTTAAAATTATTTTTTACTTTTCAATTACAGTTGGCATACATTATTATATTGCATTCAGGTGTATGCCCCAGGGGTTAGAAATTACATAACTTACTAAGTGGTCATCCCAACAAATCTCACACCAACCTGACACCATACAAAATTAATAGAATATTATTGATTATATTCTCTATGCTATACTTTACACCTCATGACCATTCTGTGACAACCAATGTGTACTTCTTAATCCCTTCACTTTTTTCTCCAACCCCTGCCCCATCGCCCTCCCATCGGGCAACCATCAAAGTGTTCTTTGTATCTATGAATCTGTTTCCACTCTGCTTGTTCATTTACTTTGTTTTTTAGATTCAGTTGCCAGTTTATTGCCATTTTATTATTCATATTTTTTATCTTTTTTGTTCTTCTTAAAGAAGATCCTTTAAGATTTTATGTAATACTTATTTAGTGGTAATGACAACTTTAGATTTTTCTTGTCTGGGAAGCTCTTTATATGTCCTTTGGCTCTAAATAATAGTTTTGCTGGGTAAATCTTAGTTATAGGTCCTTGCTTTTCATCAGTTTGAATATTTCTTGCCAATTTCTTCTGGCCTGTAAAGTTTCTGTTGAGAAATTAGCTGACAGTCTATGGGCGTTCCCTTGGTGATAACTGCTTTTCACTTGTTGCTGGTAAGATTCTCTCTTTGTCTTTAACCTTCGGCATTTTAATTCTGATGTGTCTTGGTGTGGGCCTCTTTGGGTTCACCTTGTTTGGGACTCTCTGCACTGCGTGGACTTGTATGTCTATTTCCTTCACCAGGTTAGGGGAGTTTTTTGTCATTATTTTTTCAAATAGGTTTTCAATTTTTTGCTCTCTCTCATCTCCTTATACCTCCATGATGCAAAGGTTAGTATGCTTAAAGTTGTCCCAGAGGCTCCTTACACTATCCTCATTTTTTAAGTTCTTTTTTCTTTTTGCTGTTCTTATTGGGTATTTTTTGCTTCCTTATATTCCAAATCACTGTTTTGATTCTAGGCTTCATCTACTCTACTGCTGATTCCCTATAAATTCTTCTTCATTTCAAGTAGTGTATCCTTTATTTCTGACTGGTTCTCTTTTATAGCTTCCATGTCCTTTATATGCTGTTGGAGTTCTCTCTAAGTTCATCTACTCATCCCTTAAGTTCATTGAACAACCTTATAACCAGTGTTTTGAACTCTGCATCTAGTAGATTGTTTGTCTCCACTTTTTTTGAAGTATTGTTCTGTTCTCTTATTTGGGACGTGTTTCTTTGCCTTCTCATTTATGTAGCCCCTCTGTGTTTGTTCCTATGTTTTAGGTGGAGCTGCTATGACTCCCTGTCTTTGTAACATGGCCTAATGTAGTAGGTATCCTGTAGGATCCAGTGGCACAGCCTGACCTACCACCCAAGCTGGTCACTCAAGGTGTGCCCCTCAGTGGGCTCTGTACACCCTCCTGTTGTACTTAAGCTGTTATAGTTGTTGGCACATCAATGGGAAGGATTTACCCCCCAGGCCAATCAGCTGCAAGGACTGGCTGCCACCAATGACCACCAACCTCCAACCACCATGGACAAACAGTTGTGCAGGTGTAAGTCCCACAAAGAAGGACTTACTTCAGAGGGGCTCTGGTAGCCACTCGGTGCCTCACTTGTGGAAATGTTTGGGTGGTAAGGCTTTGACGTAATGTGAAACTGTCTGCTGAGTAAACTGGCTCTAGGGCTTCTGGGAGGTAGCTGTACCCTATGTTCTGCCCATAATCACCTGACATGAGCTACAAAGTGATCCGAAGATTGCTGCTACTTGTGCTATGCTTGAAGTTGCGCAGGCAAGGCCAAGCTGTGAACCAAGGCCAGCTGATGCTAGTGCAAGGTCTGGAGCCACTTAGAGAGAGGTATAGGACACGCTTAGAGAGAGGCCAGATGCTCCTTGTTTGAGATATTTTAGGAAAATCTGAAACATGAGCTAAGAAAGGTCATTCATACACAAAAACCACTGGAAATAGCTTGAGTAGTACCAAAAGTTGGGTGGGGTAGGGCCTAAGGGAATCACCAGGGTAGGGCTAACAGTGTAAGCCAGGTTGGAGTCTTAGATATGGCACCCTACTGCTAGCTCTGTTTGGGGAGGGTTCAGCAAAGGAATAATGGCCTCTGCCAGCACTTCTTTCTGGGAGAAAGCTGCCCCCATCCACAGCCCTTACCCTGATACCAGATAATTTAGTTCTTCCCTATATGTCTCTGGTGCCTTTCAATCTGCTTCCCCAGCACTGAAGCTCAGAGGGAGTGAGTCTGAGTAAGTTCATGCATGTGCCCTTTGAGAGAAACTGTCTGGGAACCCAGAAGCCTACCACCTCCCTCAGCCTCAATCCACACTGGTTTTCACATCTAGAAGTTATGAGGACTTCTCTTCCTAGCACAAGAACCCTAGGCTGGAAGGCCTGGTGTGCAGTTGGGACCCCTCACTCCTCAGAGGGTAACTCTGCACCCAAATATTCCTCCTGATTTTTATCCTCCAGACATGGGTGTGAGACCAGCCCATTCCTTGCCTCCACTCTCCTTCCAGTTTCCATATGGCTTCTTTCACTCCCTAGTTGTAGGACTTCCATTCAGCCTGATTTCAGGTGGTTTTGAATGATGGTTGTTCTGTAGTTCAGTTGTAATTTAGATGTGTTTGTGTGAGGAGTGTACTGTTTTTGTGATGTATATTTATCACAGTAAAAAAATAAAAATAAAAGCAAACAATTAAAACAATCCCAGATTTAAAAAAAATAAAAGCTGAGGGAGTTTGTTAAATAATCCCTGTAGGAAATGCTAACCTTCAGGTTGAAATGAAAGGAGACTAGACAGTAACTCAAAGCCACATGATGAGATAATAGATTCCAGTAAAGGTAACTGCATGGGCAAATAAAAAAAGACATTGTTATTGTATTTTTGATGTGTAACTCCATTTTTTATTTTCTACATGATTTAAAAGACAAATGAATTTTTTAAATTTTAAATCTATGTTAATGGACCAACAATATATAAAGATGTGATTTATGATAACAATAACATAAAAGGCATATAGAGCTGTACTGGAGCATAGTTGTGTGCTACTGAAGTCAAGATAAAAACAATTCAAATTATGTTCCTATAAATTTAGGATGTTAAATGTAATTCTCATGGTAACCACAAAAGAAATATCTAAGAAATAAACACAAAAGGAAATTAAACAGGAATCAAGTGGTTTACTACCAAAAACAAAAAAACAAAAAAAAATACACAACAAAGGCAGTAAAAGAGGGAACAAGAGACAAAACTGTATTTAGACATACAGGAAACAAAAAGCAAAATGGCAGAAGTCAATTCTTATCAATAATTACTTTAAATATGTGTGAGTTGAACTCCAATCAAAGGCAGAGACTTGAGAATGGATTTTAAAAACAAAATCCAACTAGATGCTGTCTATAAAAAACCTCCCTTTGGCCCTGGCCAGTGTGGCTCAGTGGATTGAGCATCGGCCTGCAAACAAAGGGGTCACCATCAGTTTCATTCCCAGCTGAGGCACATGCCTGGGTTGTAGGCCAGGTCCCTGATGCAGAGCTCAGGAAAGGCAACCACATGTGTTTCTCTCACTCTCTTCCTCCCTCCCTTCCCCCTGTCGAAAAAAGTAAATAAATAAAAACTTTAAAAAAAAACTAAAGGATCTAAAGGCATATGTAGGTTGAAATAAAAGGAGGGAGAAAGCTATTTCCCACACATAGTAACCACATAAAAAAGGGAGTGACTGTACTAATAACAGGAAAGAGTAGACAGTATGTCAAAACTGTAATAAACAAAAACATTATATATTGTTTCTATTTTATAAATTTGTTTTTAAAAGAAGAGCAGACTTGCAATCTCCTACTCTGCACATTAGGAGCTTGGAAGCCGTCATTCTGTCCTAAAGACAAGTAAAAAGCTGAACAGACTAAAGAGTCTCTCTCTATGGATCCAAGTCTTCTTGGAGCCATAAGAGAGGGAAGAACACAGAGCAAATGGCTGCCTCAAGATTGAAGAAAGTGGTAAACACAGGGAGTCACAGCTCCCTGAGCTTGCTGAGTGAAAACCACTGGGAGAACCAGTGCTGGGGTAGGAAAGCCTGAATTGTGATTGACAAACTGCTGGAGGCGCAGTGTGGACAACTTTGAGGGTTAAAAACCCTAGGGAAACCCAATATTAGAGAAGCCTCCACAATCCCATGAGATTTACCTCCAGGAGATCAAATAGGTGCCCACAGTAAATATCAGAGAAAAATCCCATAAAACTTCTGGTGAAGGAAGAGGAAAGGAGCCATTTGAAAACATACCAATGAACTCTGTTCTTCTTAGCTGCCCCCAGAGGAAACTAGGTTCCACAGGCTAACCAGCTGGGAGCTTATCAGAACCTAACCAACCTAGCCCACTCTATCAATCCTATCCCAACTGAAGTAAGAAAATAAAAACCTGAGAAACATGAAGTTCACAGAGCAGAGGCATAAGCTGAGACCAACTATAGGACTACAGAACACTTTCCCTCCCCCAATACATCTCACTACCACATCACTAAAAGCCTATTTACAGCAGTTCGTTTTGCCAGGTACATCATGCCCAGCTATCAAAAAAAAAATTATAAGGCATACAAAACAAAAAAAAAAAATTGGTAGAGACAGAACAAGTATCAGAACAAGAGATGTCAGGAATATGTGCATTATCAGACCAAGACATTTTTTTAAGTTATGATTAAAATGCCAAGGACACTAATGAATAAAATAAACAGCATGAAAAAACAGATGAGCAGTATAAACAAAGATTTAAAAATCCTAAGGAAGACCCTGACTGATGTGGCTCAGTGGATTCAGCCCCAGCCTGCAAACCAAAGGGTCGCCGGTTCAATTCCCAGCAGGGCGTATGCCTGGGTTGCAGGCCAGGTCCTCAGTAGGGGGAAGCAAAAAGCAACCACTTTGAAAGGAACATTGATGTTTCTTTCCCTCTCCCTCCCTTCCCCCATCTAAAAAAATTAATAAAATCTTTTTTTAAATCATAAGGAAAAACCCAAATAAAATGCTTGCAATTAAAAAGCATTGTAACAAATGAAGAATGCCTTTGAAGGGCTTATTAGTAAACTGAACATGGCTAAGGAAAGACTCTGAGCTATAGGATATATCAGTAGTGTCCTTGAAAACTGAAAAATAAAGAGAATAAAGCCTGGAAAAAAAGAACAGAATATCAAACAACTGTGGCAAAACTACAGAAGGCATAATACACATGTAATGGAAACAGAAGAACGGAGGAAATGTAACAGAAGAAATACTTGAAACAATAATAACTGAGTATTTCCCCCAAATTAATGTCAGACACCAAACCACAGATCTAGGAAGCTCAGAGAACATCAAGCAGGGTAATAGCCCCCTCAAAAAAACTAAACCTATGGATATCATTTTTAAACTACACAAAATCAGTGGTTTTTTAAAATCTTGGGGGAAAATATCCTGAAAGAAGCCAGAGGGAGGAAAAACACCTTACCTATAGAGAAGCAAAGATAGGAATTATATCTCACACTTATCCACAGAAACCATGTAAGCAAGAAGAGTGAAATATTTTAAATGTTGAGAGAGAAAAAAATCAACCCAGATGTCTGTATCGTGTGAAACTACCCTTCAAAAGTAAAGAAGAAATAAAGACTTTCTCAGACAAACAAAAATTGAAGGAATTTGTTGCCAGCAATAAATGTTAAAAGAAGCCCTGACCAGTGTGGCTGAGTTGGTTGAGCATTGTTCTGCAAAGCTAAAGGTCACTGGTTTGATTCCCCATCAGGGCACATGCCTGGGTTGCAGGTTCCATCCCCAGTCAGGGTGCCTTCGAGAGGCAACCAATCGATGTTTCTCTTTTACATCAATGTTCCTCTCCCTCTCTTTCTCCCTCCCTTCCCTTCTCTCTATAAAAATAAACATATGTAATCTTTTTTAAAAAAATAAATGTTAAAAAAGTTATTTAGAGAGAAGGAAAAATAGATAAGAAACTCAGATGTACCTGGCTGGTGTGGCTCAGTGCATTGAGTACCAGCCGGCAAACCAAAGGGTAACTGGCTCAGTTCCCAGTCAGGGCACATGCCTGGGTTGCAGGCCAGGTCCCCAGTTGGGAGCTCACAAGAGGCAACCACACGCTGATGTTTCTCTCCCTCTCTTTCTCCCTCCCTTCCCTTCTCTCTAAAAATAAATAAATTCTTAAAAAAAAAAAAGAAACTCAGAAGTACATAAAGTAAGGAAAAGTATCAAAAAAGGAATAAGTAAAAGTAAAATCAAAACTTTCTCTTATTGTTAATTCATCTAACAGAGAACAGTTTGTTCAAAATAAAAATACCAACAATATATTCAATTATGTAGTCTTTTTATCTTGTGTGTATGTGCATACTTACGTATATGTGTGTATAACTCGTACAGAAGGGAAACAAATGATAGTAATAATACAAGGATGGGATGCAAGAACTGGTATTTTTGCTATTATAAGATACATGATTCATTAAGTAGTACAGTGTTACTTGAAAGGGACTTAGATTAGCTGTAAATGTATTTTGAAAACACTAGCATAACCACAAAAGTTTGTAAAAAAGTATAACCAACGTGCTAGGAAAGGAGAGAAAACTGAATCACATAAAAAGTTCAATAAAACCACAAAAGGCAGTAGAGTGGAAGACAAAAACAAAAACAAAGAACAAGGGCAACAAATAGAAACCCAAAACAAATACAATATACAGTCAAACCTCAGTTCTCAAATGTCTTGGTTCTTGAACAATTTGGTTCTCAATCAACTTGTTCACAGAAAAAATGTCTCAGTTATCTAACAAAACTTTGGGTCTTGATTCTCTACTTGACAACCCTTTCATGCTGACACCTGTATGATCAGTCACACGTCTCTCAGGAGACAAACAAAGGAGATTTGGTTTTTGAACAAAATGCTTCTCAAACAGTTTTCCAGAATGAATTAAGTTCGAAAACTGAGGTTCCTCTGTATATCAATCCAATTACATCAATAATCACTTTGAATGCCATTAATCTAAATGCATGAATTAAAAGACAGAGATTTTCAGAATGCATAAAAAAACAGTAACCAACTAAATGTCTACAAAAAGGCCACTTTAAATATGAAGACACATAGATTTAAAGTACAATAAATAGATAAAGAGAAATAAACCATGCTAATACTAATCAAAGAAAAGCAGGAGTAACTACATTAATTTCAGACAGAGTATATGTGAAATTAAGGAAAATTATTAGGGATAAAAAATGCATTACATAATGATAAAAGTATCAGTTCTCCAAGAAGACAATTCTTAATGTGTATACACTGAACAACAGAACATCAAACTATGTAAGGCACAAGACTGATAAAACTACAAGGAGAAATACATGAATCCATTATCATAGTTTGAGACTTCTACACCCCTACTCAAAAATGGACAGATCAGCAGGCAGAAAATCAATAAGGACATAGTTGAACTCAACAACACCATCAATCAACTGGCTATAATTGACATCCATAAACTACATCATCCAACAACAAAACACACATTTTTCTCAAGCTCACATGAAATGTTCAAGATAAATCACACTCTGGGCCATACAATACACCTTAACAAATTTAAAACAATAGAAATCATACAATGTCTTCTCCGAGAATACAATGAAATTAAAGTAGAAATCAATAAAAGAACTATAGCTGAAAAATCCCAAAATACATGAAGATTAAATAACACACTTCTAAGTAACACAAGTCAAAAAATAAATCTCAAGAGAAATTTGAAAATATTTGAAACTAAAAGAAAATTAAAGCACATCTTATCAAAATTTGTGGAATACAGAAAAAGCAGTGCCTAGAGGGAAATTTATAGCCTTAAATGCATATATTAGAAAAGAAGAAAGATCTAAAATAAATGATCTCATTTTCTACATTTGGAAATTAAAAGAGCAAATTAAATATAAAGTAAGCAAAAGAAAATAATTCATAAGAATTAGGCTGAAACCAATAAAACTGAAAAGAGGAAATCAACAAAACTAAAGCTAATTCTTAGGGGTTTTTTTAGATTTTATTTATTTGTTTTTTAGAAAGAAAGTAAGGGAGGGAGAAAGAAAGGGAGAGAAACATTGATGTGAGGGAGAAACATTGATTGGTTGCCTCTTGCACACACCCAACTGGGGACCAAATCTGAAACTGAGTCTTGTGCCTTGACCAGGAATTGTACCACTGACCTTTCCCTTTGCGGATGATGCCCAACCAACTGAGCCACACCAGTTAGGGCCCAAAGCTAATTCTTCAAAAAAAATCAATAAAATCAGTAACTCACTAGCCACGCTAAGTAAGAAAAAAGAGATCCAGTTACCCAGCGTCATGGAAGGAGTGGAGGTCCACTTCCCCTGGACTCTCCTTGACATGGGTAGATGAGGAGAGGACTAAAAAAAAGAGGACTGGTACTCTTTGTAATAACGGAAAGATGACCATTCTTACCTGATTTACATTGTATTTTGGACTTCCAGCCAAGATGGAGGCATAAGTAGACACACTGTGCCTCCTCATACAACCAAAAGAAGGACAATAACAAATTCAAAAACAAAAAATAACCAGAAGTGACAGAAAATCCAACTGTATGGAAATCCAACAACCAAGGAGTTAAAGCAGAAACATCCATCCAGACTGGCAGGAGGAGCAGAGACTGGCAGCTGGGTGGAGAGGACTCAAACAAGGCAGTGACTGAAAGCCTGAGGCAGGAAAGGCAGTGGCTGGAGGACTGGGTGGTTCCTCATTTGTGTGCAGATAAACCAGGAGGAACAACTGGGGAGTGAGACAGACCATGCGACCCAGGGTTTCAGTGCAGGAAAATAAAGCCTCAAAACCTCTGACTGGAAACACCTGTGGGGGTTGAGGCAGCAGCAGGAGAAACTCCCAGCTTCACAGGACAGTTTGTTGGAGGTATCCACATTGTCCTAGAACATATGCAAACCCACCCACATGGGAATCAGCACCAGAAGGGCCCAATTTGATTGTGGGTAGCAGGGGAAGTGACTGAAAACTGGCAGAGAGTGAAACAAGCAGCACTGTTCCCTCTCAGACCCCTCTCCCACATACAGCATTACAACTCAGCGACATGGGTTACCCCACCCAGGTGAACACCTAAGGCTCTGCTCCTTACTAGGTAATAAGGCACACCAAGACCAAAAAAAAAAAAAATGCCTCAAATGAAAGAATAGATCAAAGCTCCAGAAAAGAAATACAACTAAGCAACAAAGAGATAGCCAACCTATCAGATGCACAGTTCAAAACACTGGTAATCAAGATGCTCAGAGAATTGGTTGAATATGGTCACAAATTAGAGGGGAAAATGAAGGCTATGAAAACTGAAATAAAGGAAAATGTACAGGGAACCAACAGTGATGAGAAGGAAACTGGGACTCAAATCAATGGTTTGGAGAAGGAAGAAAAAAACATTCAACCAGAACAGAATGAAGAAACAAGAATTCAAAAAAAAAAGAGGAGAGACTTAGGAGCCTCCAGGACATCTTTAAACATTCCAACATCCAAATCATGGGAATGCAAGAAGGTGAAGAGGAAGAGCAAGATACTGGAAACTTATTTGAAAAAATAATGAAGGAAAAATTCCCCAGTCTGGCAAAGGAAATAGACGTCCAGGAAGTCCAGGAAGCTCAGAGAGATCCAGAGAAACTGGGCCCACTGAGGAACACACCAAGGCACATCATAATTACATTACCCGAGAGTAAAGATAGGGAGAGAATCCTAAAAGCAGCAAGAGGAAAGGAGACAGTTATCTACAAAGGAATGCCCATTAGACTGTCAGCTGATTTCTCAAAAGAGACCTTACAGGCAAGAAGGGGATGGAAAGAAGTATTTGAAGACTTGAAAGACAAGGACCTACATCCAAGATGACTCTATCCAGCAAAGTTATCATTTAGAGTGGAAGAGCAGATAAACTGCTTCCCAGATAAGGTCAAGTTAAAGGAGTTCACCAGCACTCAGCCCTTATTAAATGAAATGTTAAAGGGACTTATCTAAGAAATAGAAGATCAAAAACTATGAACAGTAAAATAACAAACCCACAACTATCTACAACTGAACCTAAAACAGAAAAATTAAGCAAACAACTAGAACAGGAACAGAATCACAGAAATGGAGATCACATGGAAGGTTATACATGGGGAAGGAGAGGGGGACAATGAAAGGAAAAGGTACAGGGAATAAGAAGCATAATAGGTAGGCACAAAATAGTCCCGGGGAGGTAAAGAATAGTACAGGAAATGGAGAAGCCAAGGAACTCACATGTACCACCAGTGAACATGAACTGTGGGTGGGAGGTGCTGGAGGGTGAGGGGGCCATTGCAGGGAGGAGGGCAAGAAAGGGGAGACAAAAACTGGGATAAGTGTTATAGCATAATCAATAAAATATACTTTCAAAATCAATGTAATCCATCGCATCAACAGGCTGAAGAAGAAAAAGTGCAAGATCATATCATAGGTGCAGAAAAGGCACTTAACAAAATCCAATACCTAGTCATAATAAAAATTCAGTAAACTAAGAATAGAGGGGAGCTTTCTCAACTTGATAAAGACTATAAAAAACTTACAGCTAACATCATATTTAATGGTTAGAAACTTGCAGCTTTCCCACTAAGATCAAATACAAGTTAAGGATGTCTTCTCTCAGCACTCCTTTTTAACATCATGCTACAAGTTCTTGCTAATAAGTCAAGAAAAGGAAATAAAAAATATATATAGATTGGGAAGGTAAGCATAAAACTGTCTTTGTTCACAGTTGATATAATCGTCTACATAGAAAATTTTTAAAAACTGACAAAAAAATCCTATGGACCTAACAAACAATTATAACAAGATGGCAGGATACAAGGTTAATATACAAAAGGCAACTGCTTTCCAATATACTGACAGCAAAGAAGTAGAATTTGAAATTAAAAACATAATACCATTTACATTAGCACCCAAAACATGAAATACTTAGATATAAACCTAAGATAATATGTATAAGACTTATATGAGGAAAAGTACAAAACTCATAATAAATAAAATTTTTAAAAAACTAAATATATAGGTAGATATTCCATATTCCTTCCTTCCATGGGGATATTGTCAAAATGTTAGTTTTTTCAAATTGCTCTGTAGATTCAATGCAATCCCTACCAAAATTCTAGCCAGTTACTTTATAAATATTAACAAACTAATTCTAAAGTTTACATGGAGAGGTAAAAGACCCAGAATAGCCAACACAATATTGAAGGAAAACAAAAAAAGTTGGAGTACTGATGCTGTCCAACTTCAAGACTTAATATAAAACTACAGTAATCAAGACTAGATGGTTTTGGCACAAGAACAGACAAACAGATCAGTGGAACAGAATAGAGGGCCCAGAAATAGCCCCACATATAGTCCATTGTTCTTTGACAAAGCAGCCAATAGCAATACAATGAAGTAAACACAGTCTCTTCAACAAATTGTGCTAGAACAACTGGCCATCCACATGGAAAAAAAGAAAAAGAAAAGAAATAATCTAGACACAGACCTTATATGCTTCAAAAAATTAACTAAAAATGGATCATAAGTATAAATTAAAACAAAAAACTAAAACTTCTAAAAGATAAGACAAAGCCTAGACAGCCTTGGGTATGGTGTTGCCTTTTTAAATACAGCACTAAAAACATGATCAATAACATAAATAATTGATAAGCTGAACTTCAATAAAATTAAAAGTTTCTGCTCTGCAAAAGACAATATCAGGAGAATTAAAAGAAAAGCTATAGACCAAAAAAAGAATATTTGCAAAACATACATCTGATAAAAGATGATTATCCAAAATATTTTTTTAAAAAACTCTTAAAACTCAACAATAAGAAAACAAAAAAAAAATTTTTTAATGGGTCAAAGACCTTAACAGACACTTCACCAACGAAGATAGACAGATGGCAAATGATAAGATGGCATATGAAAATATGGTGCACATCATATATCATCAGGTAAAAATAAGATACTACTGCGCATCTATTAGAATGACCAAAATCTGGGACACTGACACCACCAAGTGTTGACAAGGATGTGGAGCAACAGGAACCCCATACACTGCTGGAGGGAATGCAAAATGGTTCAACCACTGTGGAAGACAGCTGGGCAGTTTCTTACAAAACTAGACATACTCTTACCAGATGATCCATCAATCACACTACTTGGTATTTATGCAAAGGAGTTGAAAACATATGTCCTCACAAAAACGTACATAAGGATGTTTATAATGGCTTTATTCATAATTGCCAAAACTTGGAAGAAGCCAAGATATCCCTCAGTAGGAGATCACTATATTGTTGGAACATCCACAATAAATTCAGCAATATAGATGAAATAGACCAATTCCTAGAAAGATACATAATACCAAAGTTCACTCAAGAAAAAGATATCCTGAACAGCCCTAATACTTACCAAAGAAATGGAATTTGTAACTGAAAACCTTCCAACAAGAAAAACTTCAGTGAAGCAGGTGGCTTCACTGGTGAATTCTACCTACCATTTAAGAAATAAGTGATACTCATTCTGCATAGACCCTTTCAGCAAATTATAAAGAAGTGAATACTACTCAATTCATTCTATTAAGTCAAAATAACCTTGGTAGCAGGTTACCCTGACAACGCCAAAAACATTAAAAGAAAAAATAATAAATTATATGTCAATATACCTCATGAACACAGATTTTAAAAACTTCAGCAAATGAAGTCCAATAATACATAAAAATGATAATTCATCATGACTAAGTGGGATTTAATCCCAGGAATTCAAGGTTAACTTAACATTTGAAAATCAACTGCTATAAGTCACTATACTAACAAACTTATTATAGAGATAGAGATACATAGATATAGTAAGTTTATAGTTGTGAGTACATGGAATATAGAATTTATTCTTCTATTATTATTATATTATTTTTCTATATGAATAACTGTAAACTTTCTTTTACCCACCACCATATATATCTCAACAAACACAAAAGGAGCCATCCTCATAAAAACTCTCAGAAAACTATATAGGAATGGGGACTGTTTGATTTGACAAAAAGACATCTACAAAAAATCTACAGCTAACATCATACTAAATGATAAAAGACTGAATGATTTTTCTCCCCAAATCAGGAAAAAGATAGGGTTGTTCACTTTACCACTTTTATTAAACATTTTACTGGAAGTTCTAGTACTTGAAATACGGCAATAAAATGAAATAGAAAATTAGGAAATTAGGAAAAATAACTGTCTTTATTCACAGACAACATGATCATTTATGTAGAAAATAGGATGTAAGAGAGCTGAAAAAGCTGCTAAAACCAGTGAGTTTAGCAATGCAGCTAAGTGCAAGGTTAATATACAAAAGTCAATTGTACATCTACATAGTAGCAATAAGCAATCACAAGTTAAAATTTTAAAAAATCCAAAAAAAAGACACATTATAGCATCAAAAATTTGAAGTATGTAGGGGCAAGATTAACAAAATTTCTGCCAAGATAATGTCCTCCTTTTCCACCTCCCTCTCCCTCCTGTATATGCTGCTCCTTCAATGATCCCTTGCCTCTCCATTTCAGGAGCAAATTCAAAGCCAAGCTCAAAAATTCCTCAGTGTGGCTTTTAAACTCAGAACAGCAATAGTATCAGTTGCAGTGGGATTTTTAACAATTAACATGGGGATCATTCATTATAATAAGAATCCTTATAGATGTCAGGGGGCAAGGCCCTCCTCTCTCAGTCACTGGTTACCTGCACTGTAACAGGGGCTGACTAGCTCTCCTCCCTTTCATTTATTTTACAAAAACTTTCATCATCCTGTCCCCCCACTAGAAACCCATCCGGACTCCATCACAGCTTTCCAGGTCACACTCAGCCCCCTACCTACCTTTCCAATGTTATTTCCTGTGACCTCCTTTGTTGACCCTTCCTATCAGCTAAACTGATTCACTGATCCCCATATATCCCCTAGGGTGTCCCCTGTCTGCATAAAATCTCATGTTTTCTCTCACCCCCACTCCTCTCTGTTAAGCTCCCTCCCCAGCCTCAATCACTCTTCCTTCTGCTCACATCCAAGTCCTTCCCAGCCCTAAGAGATCAGCTAAAAATGCCTCTTACTTCAAGAAGTCTTGACTCTACCAGTCAAGTGGATCACACTGCCTCTGAGCTCTCAGGACATGATGTCCCCCATCTGAGGCCAGGAGTGGGCTCCCTTTGGGACATTTTTCTTTTTTTGTCTGATCTCTGTACTGAAAGACACTGGCAGAGACTCTATCTGGCTCATCTCTACAACCTCCAGAGCACTTCTAACAGGGCCTGGCCCAGACAGAAAAACAACATCAGTAAGTACTAGAAGGAAAGAAGAGGAGGAAGTAACTTCTTGAAGGAGGAAGAGAAGAAATCCGTGGATAAAAAAAGGCAGGAAATGGAGAAGGGGAGGGCCTGACACTTACTCTGTGCCTGGCACTGAGCTGCTGGAATTGTTGAGGGCGCTGAGGTGCACAGGAGCCGCTAGGGGTATCAGATGCAGCAAGGCGGACTAGACTTTCAGACAGAACTCCTAGCCAGGGCTGTGCTAGACTGGAGGGAAATTAGGGCATTCTTTCTTCCACATCCACAGTCCTCTCCTGCCCACAAGCCCGGTGGTTGGGCCTAACACAGGCCTGTTTAGAGTTCATACAAAAACTCAAAATGAAGAACTAAGGCAAAAGCAACTTTATTCTTTATGAAATTTTCCAGACTTTGAAGGACCAGGTTCAGCAGTTGGAGGAAGCAGGAACTCTGGACTCCCTGCTGCCCACATATCTACCCACCTGAGGCCTGGGACCAGTGGTCCTGAGCCTTCACTGGGCATCAGAATCAGTTTCAGGTAGTTTTATATAAACACAGAAGCCCATGCTCCACCTCCAGAAATGGAATTTCAATTGATCAGAGCTTAGGCCCAGGCATGAGCACATTTTAAATGCTCCCCAGATGATTCTCCTGGGCAGCCAGGTAGAGAACTTGAGCCTGGGAAGGACTCCTCAGTGTCAGCACATACATACTAAAGGAGAGTGCCCACAACTAGAGGCAAGGCCTGTCTCTCCTCCCTGTACCCCTCTGTGGAAGGCAGGCTAGCCCAGTAAGCAGGCACTGACAGACCCTAGCATCCATCACCTAGGTTTACATCCCAACGATACAGACTGGGACCCTGAAAAGTGACTCTACCACTTAGTCTTGGTTTGCTTAACAGAAAATTGAGAAGGCAGTTCTCACTTGGCATAGATGCTAGAGAATGAAATGGGAAGGTAGACTTCAAGATCCCCACAGAGATCCTAGCACACAGAACATGTTCAAGAAGAGCCCTCACACTCCCATCTCAAAGCAGATCTGAAATAATGAATGTGGGACTTCCAGGCCATGCCGCAACATGGTCTAGTAGGCTACAAGTGTGGCAGGTGTGCGGGGCAGAAAGGCCAAGCGTGCCACTCCCTAGAAGAAGCTGATGCTATGGGGTACACTGAACCACCTCTGCCATCCTGGTCAGAATCTAAAGAAAAGGCAGAGTCACAGAAGAAAGAGTAAGGTTAGATGGCCAAGCTGGGATGGGCAAGACCTGTGGCACAAGGGAAGAGAAGTGGACCTGTGGTCACACAGGTCTGGCTCTGCCCCAATCCACAAGATGGCCTGGAGTAGCTCAGTCACTCTTGGGCTTCAGTGTCATGACCTACACAACAGAAACATTAGCAGTGGTGTCACTGAAGGGTGCAATGGGACTTTACTGTTCCCGAACCCAGCCCTACATGCTACTACATCAGCTTCACACTCCACATGTCACCAGTTCTCCCTCTGAGTGAGGTGACTTTAGGGACCTTTGCCTCTGCCTCTACCAGGCAGGGTGAGGGTGCAAGGTGTTCCTATAAACACTGTCCCCCAGCACCAGCAACATCAGACTTAGCAGCTTGGAGAGGCCCTACGTCCCTCAAGTCAGGGTACTGTGGCCATCAGGATGACATGTGGGCCACACACCAACCCCCATTCTGTCTCAGCTTGCCAGAAGGGGAGCTCCTGGATGGTGCCTTCAGGATCACCCTGCACACACTATTCACAGAGAAGCCCTGTGGTGACATGCTCACCTAAACCAAGTGTGACATTCTTAATGACCCACAAAGAGGGTGCAGCCAGAGAGACTTCAGAAACAGAAACAAAGGGAGCACCTTCTAATAAACATGCTGTTTAAATAACCAGGGTCCCTGCAGAACAGGTCAATAAAACAGGAAACCTTGGTCACATGATCTCCAGGTCAGGCCTGTGGACAGTATAGGGCAAGGAGGTGGTAAAGGACAGGGTGGGGTGGATGTGATTCCAGGTCCTCAGATAGGCCAAGCACTGCACCCCAGCACTTGGCTTTAAGTAGTAATAATCATAAGTCAGCTAACATGCACAGTGCTCACTGCATGCTAGGTACTGTTCTGAAATGGGGAGATACAGATGTGCATGCAGGTATAGATATAGGTGTAGGTATGGATTAGATGTATACATCTTAATGCATAAATATAGATATAGGTATAGATTACATATATATGCAGATATAGATGTAGACATAGACATAAATGCAGATTAGATATAGGTGGAAGTAGAGGTATTTAGAGTTATAAATGCATGTGTATACATATATTGCCCTGGCTAGTGTGGCTCAGTGGATCAAGCACTGGCCTGAAAACCAAAGGGTCACTGGTTCGATTTCCAATTGGGACACATGCCTGGACTGCAGGCCAGGTCCCTGGTAGCGGGTGCATGAGAGGCAACCACACACTGATGTTTCTCTCCCTCTCTTCCTCCCTTCCCCTCTCTCTAAAAATAAATAAATAAAATCTTTTTTTATTCTATTTATTTATTTTGGAGAGAGGTGAAGGGAGGGACAAAGAGAGAGAGAGAAACATCAATGTGCAGTTGCCTCTCATGTGCCCCTTGTTGGGGACCTGGCCTGCAACCCAGACATGTGCTCCAACTGGGAATCGAACTGGCATCTCTTTGGTTCACAGGCCAGCACTCAATCCACTGAGCCACACCAGCCAGGGCTAAATAAAATCTTTTTTAAACTGCATGTATATAGGTTCAATCTTAATCCTTACCACAACCCTGTGAGGATCATATATTCAATCTCCCCATTTTACAGATGAGGAATCAAGGATGTTGGGAAGCCTGGATGACCACTCAGCGGTGACCCTAGAGCTGAGCCTAGGCCCTCATCAAGGACCTAGGAAGAGTGTCTTGGAGAGTTGCCTGTGTACCTCCATCTCTGGATGGCCAAGGGATGGAGATGGAGGCATCTGCCGTGGCTCTGTCATCAGGGAAGAGATTCCCACCTCAAGTAGCTCTACCTCCCACCATGGGCTCCTTGGGGCCAGCTTCCTCTCACAAATGAAGCCACAAGGAGCCAGGCAGGAATTTGCAGCAGGGAATGCCCTCCACAGCAGGCAGGGAGAGAATGCTTCTCAGTAGCTCAGCACAGGGTTACTGTCCTAGAATCAGATCAGACAGGTGTAGGATGAAATCACAGTCCCGCTGGGCACAGCTGTGTGACCATGATGGAGTTACTGGCTTCTAACCTGGCTTCCTCTTCTGTGAGACAGGGGTAATAGCAGTACATACACCTCATGATGGAGTCAACAAAGATCTCTACTCTGGGCCTGAGTCCCACAAGTGCTCCATTAATGTTGCCTACACTCCCTTGTGACTGGAAAGTAAGCTGGGCCCATGTGGAGAACAAGAATGGAAGAAACTGGGGCCCTGGGGACCCCATCTCAGCAGAAAGCCCCCTGGGATTGAGCCACCACTGTTTGGGCACCTACAAGATCCTGGTCCTGGGTCACAGACATGGCCGCCCACGAGTGTTTGCTAGAAAGAACCTTCTTTCTCAATATGGAAATGAGCACAAAGTCTTCCAATGAAAGGCACCATTATTATCTTTATCAAGTCCTAACTGGAGACAACAGGTTCTTACCTCCTTGAGCATGATCCTGGCAGGCATGCCTGTTCCATCCCGCTGAGGCGGTGATTGTTCAGGCTCCTGTGCGCCATCAGGAGAACCCCAGCTTGGTGAGGCAGATGGACACTTCACTCCTGCTGGTGCCGCAGGGGCTTGGAGAGCAGGACAGGGTGACCACTCCACCCAGAGACCAGAAGGCTACACAAAACAAGACCCTCAAGGATGATACAATGAGATGCAGAAGCACACACAAGCCAGGCGTGAGGGCACAACAGGCCCACTGGGGAAGGAGCCTAACTGAGGGTGGAGAGGAAACAAGGCTAGGCAGAAGTGGACACACCATGCGAGAAGCTCTCATTGTAAAGGGCCCCTAAGTTCTCCAAGGTATTCCTGAGGGGTTGGGGCTGGTTTGTCACTAATTCACCCCTAATTGACAATTGGATGTCCATCTCAAAGCAAGACACGATTAAGGGAAAGTCCAGGGCATTACCCCAACCCAAAAAAACTTACCACTCAATTATAGATAGTTGCTATTGTTTAATCAAGTGCATTTTGCAAGAGAAAAAAACCCAAACGAACAACTGTACAGTACTTGGCCCAGCCCCCTGGTTCAAATAGGCCATGTGGACTGTGCCAGAAGCAAAGACAATGGTGCGAAACTAGTCCGGGGGATGTGACAACTCAGGCAGACCTGCAGCAATCAGGCCCTCGCCCTGGCTCCCTCCACAGAGCCTGCCCTGGCAGGGTGACACACGTCCTGCTTCACCCAGTACAGCACAGCTGCACTGGCTCTTTGGCATAATTACTGATGGTACCAACTATCATTCTCAGAAGTTTCCTGGTTTGGATAATATCTCATGTGATCAACGTCAATTCTGAGCCATGTGCTTTTAATTCAGAACTCCTATTGCTCTGGAATTTTCCAAAGTTACCAAGCCACCCAAGTCATTAGGTGGCTGCGCTCTGTATCAGTAGAGGATGTGCACACAGGCTCCAGGAAACTCCTCCTCAGTCCACCCGCAGCAGGGACATGACCCAGAACTTTCAGGTCTGACATGCGCTCCATGTGGGCCCAGTGCCACGCCCACAGCTCCCCAGTCCCTACCGTGTTCTGCTTCCAATACAGGTGCTGCTTGCTGAGTCATACCACTTCCTCCTGGGGAAAGGTCCCCATGGCTGTGATCACCACACCAGAGATGCTCTATTGGACTGCAGGCCAGTGGACCCCAAGCCTGTGCACATGGAGGGAGGACAGGACTCTCAGTTCTGACACAGGGCTGCATTCACCACAGGTCAGAATTTCCCTGCCCATGCACCTCCCTGCCAGAGCTGCATTCAGCAGCAAACACCAAGAGGCCCCAGTGTCTCCTGACCAATCAGTCCCTCAGCTGGAAGGACCAGGCATACCAGAAACATGCTCAAAGAGGTGAGAACCCAGTTAGGACTTGAGAAGGATAATAACAATGCCTTTCACTTAGAGAGTTTGCGCATACTTACATGTTGAGGAAGGAGGTTCTCTCTAGCAATATCAGCTTAAGATCAGCTCAAGCCATAGGTAATAGGCCTACGAATGAGTTTTTTATGAAGCACTTTATTCCAGAATGTGATCACCATTCACTTTAGAACCTTCCTCTCCAATTGACTCAGAAACTGGAAACACCTAGGGCCTTATGAGGACCCAGAAGTCCTGCTGAACAGCCATCATGGTCCTTCAGGAGCATTCTAGAAGAAAAGCATCTTGGTTTCATCGTAGCCCCCTCAAAATGGCACCTTACTTCTCAGGCTCCCCCTGACACTTCACCACAGCCAACACCACCAACAGCCCCAAAGCAGCAGCACACAAACTGCCAAATAACTTGGCCAGGGTTTTGCCCTGAACACCACACACAGCGGCACTGGCCTCCTCAGAAGCAGGCAGTGCGGGCACCAGACAAGCTGCAGAGCAAAGGCTTTAGGAAAGCAGCAGTCTCCCAGTTCCCCAGCACTAAGCCTGCCTCCCTGATAAGCAGCTGGAGTGGGCCCTGCACAGACTGCCCTAGCTCAGATGTGAACAAAAATATGCTCTGTCCCACAGCTCTCACTGGGCCCCCGGAGGCCACCTTCACAAGCTTAACAGGCACATTCATAAGTCCATGATGCTCAAAGTCAGCAGATGGACAAATCAAGAAACCCCGCCATGCTAGCTGGGAGAAGCACAGTTTGCAAGGCCAAATGCACCCTCAACCCTCAAGCTCTCTGCAAAAAGTAATCAGTACCCAGAGACATCAGCCCCAGGCAATAAGAAGCAGAACTCCTGAGGCATACACTTGCATGAAGAAGACAGGAAGGTGTCATGAGAATGCCACTGGCATTATTTTCACTTACTTGTGAATCCTTGGTAAACAGAACATCAATGACTTTTACTGTCTATAAGTTATAATCCCTTTTGGACCCCTTCGTTGCCCTTAGTGATTCCATATAGGCCGAGATCAAGCTCTTACCTCAGTTTCTTCCACCCCTGCTTCCACAGACCCAGGATGCTACACCCAAACCAACACACTCACCTAACTGTTGCTGGCTTAACCTTTCTAAAGCACAGCTCTGGTCCCCTCAGCTTTCTGCTCACAAAGCTTGGATGGCTCTTACAGGGCCATCCACTGCCCAGTCTTGCATCCTTGATTTTCATTTGCAGAGACACTTGCCTCCAGGCCAAGTGCATGACTTTTAGTAGGCTGGCCCGACTACCCTACTTGGAGGCCCACCCATACCAAGTGTTTGGCTGGTTCTGGGATGGGCTAGTGGCTCAAGCTTGGCCAACATAACATCCCTAGGGTCTTTACTGGAGCTTTCAGAACAGAAACCCTCAGCGGTGCTGCAACTGTGGACACCAGAGACTAGGAAAGCTGGAGCACCTGGTGCTCCATTCCTGAGAATGAAGCCAAATGAGAGAAGAGAGGCAAGACACACAGAAGAAGCAAGAAAGAAAAAGCAAGAATGAGAGTCTTGAAGACACTTTACCACTAGATTCAGCCATGCCTGAAGTGAGCCATATCCTTGGATCACCCTGTCTTTAAGTTTCAAAACAAAATTTTTTCATTTTTTTACTTAAACCAGTTTAACTTGAATTTCTGTTGCTTACAACTGAAATAGTCCTGATTAGTACAGTTTCCCATGCCTCCAATAAGCAGTAGACTCAGTGAAAGATAAATAAGTAATTATCCTAGAACTGGAGGCCTGACAGAACAAAGAGGAACTGCAAAGCAACCTTGGGAGCACTGAAGAGGGTGTGTGCACCCTGTCTGAGAGTACTGGGGTGCTCTCCACAGGAAGAGGCAGCCAAGCCACCCCTTAAAGGATGTTCCAGGAAACAGCAATGACAAAGCATGAAAGGCTACAATGTGGAAAGGCAAGGAGGCAAAGGCTACAATGTGGGAAGCACTCATACTTCATTTCATAGACAACTGAGAAAGAACTTGCCATCAGGCCACACTGCATCCCTGAGGTCCAGGCCAGAGAGAGGAACCCTGGAAAGAAAGCACCCCAGGGAGGACAGTGACATCCTGAAGGTCCAGTTGCCAGGCCCACAGAGGTACAGAAGGAACAGAAAAGGTGCAGGCCTTGAAAGACTCACAGGACCAGGACAGATCATGGGAGTGCCAGCCACTCTCCTCCCAAAGGTTCAGAGGCCCCCAGGAGTGTGGCCACTCTGGGCCATGTACATGAGACCCAACAATAAGCCAGAGGAGACAGTGATTAAAAAAATGGGAAGGGGAGCCCAGAAATCTCAAGGTCAAGAGTCTACACATAAAGTCGGGGTACAGGAGGATCAGAACCCAGGCCCCCACTCCCAGGCCCCACAGATTCTGATGCCCTCAGCTGGCTCAAGTCTTGGCCCAGAGATGGCATCAAAATCTAGAGGAAGGGGAGCTGAGGAGGCCAGGGAAAGCAAGAAGAAGTCACTCCCAGGGAAGGTACAAGCTGAGTCAGGATCCACGCCCCCTCCAGGTAGCACCAGATCACCCTGTAATAGCCTTCTCAGCACTGGCCCTGCCTTAGTTCAGGGACATAGGACAAAACTCCCACTCACCCTTCAGGCCTCAGTACAAGCCATCCTCCCTGTGAAGGAAGCCCTCATTACACCTCCTCCTGGGTGAGGGGCTGCCTTACCCCTGCCCCCATATTCATCTCAGCTGGTACAAGAATCAATGCAGGGTTGAGTTTATGTTTCCATGTCCATCACTTCCACCATATTCAGAGCAAAGTATTACTCAGTAAATGCTAGCACCATACCCCAAGACCACAACACACAGACACAGCACACGCTTGTGGTGGAAGCAATCCAACAACACATAGCCCTTAATGGAGGGTTAGTGTCCCCATTTGACAAAGAAAATCAAAGGCAGTGACACAACCAGGGCCCCACAACCAGAAGGAGCCTCCCAGACTGGAGCCTCCTCCTCCTCTTCACTGTAATTGATACCTGGAGACTAGGGCAGAGGAGGAGGCTGAGGACTGCACATTGTTGGGGAAGCCCCTCCACAGTTGCCCCTCCCTCCCTGGAAGGACCAGCAGAAGCAAAGACTGCAGGTCTGTCCAAGGCAGGAGGCCGACTCCCAGCACAGACTCAGGGGTCTTACAAGCCCACTTACTCCCATTCTGCTGTGGCCCCAGCTCTTCTGCAGAGTGGGTGGCCCATCCATGGCTCCTATTTGCAGGAAGCAGCTTCATCTGCTCAGCGGCAAACTCCATTTCAAGAGGTTGTCCAGACACTCACGGTAACAGAATGACAGGGGAAATAATTCTTGTGTCTCCCTGCAGCCACATGCCCCAGGGAAGCATCACTATACTGGGAAGAAAGGCTCAGTTCTCAGGAAGGCAGAGCCTACTGCATTTGCTGGGAAGCTCCTGTTGACATCCCAGAACATACCAGCCCTGGGCACCTCCTCTGGGCCTCAAGAGCAAACAGAGATCTGCTGCCTCTGGGGCTTGGAGGGAGCCACCTGTGCCCAGAGCCATCCTTTCACCACATTCCCTCCTCCCTCTCCTCAGAGCACAAAGTGTTTCTATGAATGTGGGTATATGAGTGTGAGTGTAGGTATATGAGTGTATATGCATGCGTGAGTGTATATATATATACACAACATATATATATATATACACAATATATATATATATACACAATATATATATATATATACACAATATATATATATTGGTGTGAGTGCATGAAAGTGTGTGGGGAGGTGGATGTGAGAGTGTGTAAGTCCGTGTGTGCATGTGAGTGTGGGTATATATGTGGGTATATGGCTCAGAAAAATGGACTTAGTGAAAGATAGCAGAAAGAGCTCTCTGAAAACCCCAGACCTGAGAACCACAGAGACCTGCCACATAGCAGCCCTGCTGCAGATCCAGCCTGTAATCTGCTCCCAAGCCTCACACTGTGCCCAGCCTAGAACTATCCAGAGGATGTTCTGAGATGGTCCCATGAAGCCTGGGGTCTCCCAGAGCCCAGGCCTTTTTCACAGACATGCAGTCACTCTCCCCCTTCTCTCTGGACCACAGTAGGGCTGCCCCATGGCCTCTGGGGCTCACATATGCCAAATGCAGACAGTGGCCTCGCCCCATGTCCTGCGCCAGCCCCCAAAAGGCACCCATGAGGCTCCCGCAGTCACCCCCACGAGCTTGCTCACAAAGCCCCATGGAAACTTTTTAGTGCCAGCAGAAGCCTTGGGAATTGGGGTGGGCATAAGAGAAGAGCCATTTGATTTGATTACTTGGCTCTGTTAAGCAGAGCCAGTTACATACATGTTAAAGATTTTTTTCCTTTATTGCCAATATTCTATACATTACATTTCAAACAAAAGCCCCAAGCCAGTGCCAGACCAAACCCTTCTGTGTTCTCCACAAAGCAAGCTGCTGTCTGTAGGCCTGGACCCCAGTTCAGGGAGGCGACCCTGCTGGGAGGTGGAGAGCACGTATTAAGCTGCTTCCACATTAAGCTTCCAGCAGGAAGACCAACCTCAGGAGGTGTGTATCACCAGCCATACAGAAGGGGGAGACTCTTGCTGGACTAAAAGGCCTTCATTCACTCACTCTTCATTAATTCACAAACATCATCAGCACTCACTCTGCTCCAGGCACATCGTGCAGTCATTTCACCTTGGACAAATATCCCTGATGTCTTAGATGTTTACACTCTAGTCAAGAAAAGAGAAAATGACTTAGTAGATTATAGAGTATATCAGTTGGTGATCACCACTGTAGATAAAACTAAATCTAGGATGGGGTCTCAAAAGCCGTGGGTGGAGAGTTGGAGGAGTATGGAAAGGAGGCCGGGAATCCTTGTTGAGGGAGCACTTGAAGCAAATGCCTCTGAAGCTAGGGAGGGTGCCTTGTGGCGTTCCAGAAAGAGCACCTGGGGCACCGTCCCCAGGAGCCACACTAGTGCTGAGGACCCAGCAGAAACTGAGTCAGACAGAGAGGCCAGGCTGTGCAGGGCCTGGCACCACCATCACAATGTTAGCTTTTGCCATGTGACCTGGGAGCCACTGGGGGGTTGGGATCAGAGCAGTGGTGTAACTTGAGTTATTTGCATCAGCATTACTCTGGCTACAGGGATGCAGACAGACTAAAGGGGTAAAGGCTGAAGCAGGGAGGCCATTACAATAATTCAGGTGAGAGCTAGTGGCAGCTTGAATCAGAATAGCAGCTGTTTAGGGTTACTGGTTCAATTTCCAGCCAGGGCACATGCCTGGGTTGCGAGCCAGGTTCCCCAGTGTGGGGCATGTAAGAGGCAACCACACATTGCTATTTCTCTCCCTCTCTTTCTCCCTCCCTTCCTGAACTGTCTAAAAATAAATAAAATATATTTTTTTAAAAAAGAACAGCAGCTGTGGGGGTATTAAGTTGGGTGAGCTGGAAGGATGGGCTTCTGCAACAAGGGAAAAGGAGGAGAGTGAGGGGATCCCACAACATTGGGCCTGAGCACATGGAACAGTATTGGGCAGATGTAGTAAACTCAGGGAGCCTGCTTAGACTAGTAAACCAAGCTTTGCTGGGGAAACGCTCATCTGAGAGGCCTGTCAGCCACCAGAGTGGACAACTTGGACATCCAAGTGGACAAGCAAGCCTGAAACTGAGGACAGAGGCCAGTTGGATCTTAACACTTAGGAGTCATTGGTGTATGTGGTATTCAAAGTGATCAGCAGGGAAGAGAATATTCAAAGTCTGAGGCATGGGACACTGAAATACGTAGAGGTCAGGAAGATGAGTGGGACCAGGCAACAAAACTGGGAAGGCCAGGAGGAGAACTTGGAGAAAGGAGCCTGCTGGCTCCCCTTAGCCCAGTGGAAAGAGGAAGGGGGCTGTGTCAGGTGTTCCAAATGCCGACCTGGCTCAGGTAAGAAGAAGACAGATGATTGGATCACTGGACAGAGTGACATGGATGTCTTTAAGATGCTGACAGGAACTGTTCTTTTTTTTTATTGGTTAAATTTCTTGGGGGGGGGTTGTTTTGTTTTTTAAGTATATTTTATTGATTATGCTATGTAACAGTTGTCCCATTTTTTTTCTGCCTTTTATCCTTCTCCACCTGGTACCCCCATTCCTTCCAGCACTCCCTGCCTTAGTTCATGTCGGTGGGTCATACATGTAAGTTCTTTGGCTTCTCCATTTCCTATACTGTTCTTAACCTCCCCTGTCACATTTTGTACCTACCAATTATGCTTCTTATTCCCTGTACCTTTTCCCTCATTCTCCCACCCCCCACCCTGCTGATAACCCTCCATGTGAGCTCCATTTCTGTGATTCGGTTCCTATTCTAGTCATTTGCTTAGTATGTTTTTGTTTTTGTTTTTGTTTTTGTTTTTGTTTTTTAGGTTCAGTTGATGATAGTTGTGACGTTGTTGTCATTTTACTGCTCATAGTTTTAATCTTATTTTTCTGAGATAAGTCCCTTTCATATTTCATCTAATAAGGGCTTGGTGATGATGAACTCCTTTAAGTTGACCTTATCTGGGAAGCAGTTTATCTGCTCTTCCACTCTAAATGAAAGCATTGCTGGATAGAGTCATCTCGGATGTAGGTCCTTGCCTTTCATGCCTTTGAATACTTCTTTCTAGCCCTTGCTTGCCTGTAAGGTTTCTTTTGAGAAATCAACTGATAGTCTTATGAGCACTCCTTTGTAATGTAACTATCTCCTTTTCTCTGGCTGCTTTTAAGATTCTGTCCTTATCCTTAATCTTAGGTAATGTAATTATGATGTGCCTTGGTGTGTTCCTCAGTGGGCCCAGTTTCTCTGGGACTCTCTGAGCTTCCTGGACTTCCTGAAAGTCTATTTCCTTTGCCAGATCAGGGAAGTTCTCCTTTATTATTTGTTCAAATAAGTTTTCAATTTCTTGCTCTTCCTCTTCTCCTTCTGGGACCCCTTTGACTTGGATGTTGGAATGTTTAAAGTTGTCCCAGAAGTTCCTAAACCTCTCCTCATTTTTTTTTGAATTCTTGTTTCTTCATTCTGTTCTAGTTGGATGTATATTTCTTCCTTTTGTTCCAAATTATTGATTTGAGTTCTAGTTTCCTTCACTTCACTGTTGGTTCCCTGTACATTTTCCTTTATTTCACTTTGCATAGCCTTTACTTCTTCCTCTATTTTGCATCGGAACTCAGTCATTTCTGTGAGCATCTTTATTAGCAATGTTTTGAACTCTGGACCTGATAGGTTGGCTATCTCCTTGTTGCTTAGCTCTTTTCTGAAGTTTTGATCTGTTCTTTCATTTGGGCCATATTTTTTTTTGTTTCAGAGCACCTGTTACATTGTAAGGGATGGAGCCTTAGGTATTCTCCAGGGTGTGGCAATCCACTTCACTACATTGTGGCGCTCTATGTAGGGGAGGGGTCAGAGAAGGAACAATGCTGCTTGCTCAGCCCTCACCCCTCTTTCAGTCACTTCCCCAGCTACCCACAAGCAAATTGGACCCCTCTGGCGCTGATTCTCAGGTGGATGGGCTTGTGTATGTTCTAGGTCCCCGTGGGTCTCTCCAATGAACTCTCCTGTGAGACTGACAGTTTCTCCCATCACCACAACCCCCACAGGTTTTTACAGCCAGAGGTTCTGAGGCTTTAGTTTCCTGTGCTGGAACCCTGGGTTGCATGGTCTGTCTTACCTCTCAGTTATTCCTCCAGGCTTATCCTCATGTGAATGTGGGACCACCCAGTCCAGCAGGCATCACCTCACCTACCTAGAATGCCACCTTGCCATGCATCCTCTCCACCCTGGCTGCCCCTCTCGGCCGAGAAGAGCTGTCCTGACAGTATCATTGTAAGAGCACGTGCCTGAGCAATTGGAAGGAGAGGCTTTGGAGACAGTGGACAGATGGTGCTGTAAAGGGGAGGGGGAAATGGGACAGTGATGGAGAGACAATGGGGCCTAGTGAGAGGCTTCTCAGGCAGGAGATAGCACAGTCTGCTTGGAAGCTGATGGGAATGATTAGCAGAAAAGGAAACTTGAGGATGAAAGAGAGAAGAACGGCTAGGGCAGTGGCCTTGAATGAGCAAGAGGGGACAGAACCCAGTGCCTGAGGGCTGGCATGGCCAAAGCTGGGGCCCTGAGCAAGTCGGGAGGACTCAGAGCAGCATCTGTGGGCAGACTGGTGGGCAGGCTGACGTGGTGGTCAGCATGGGAAAGTTACCTTCCATAGGCTTCTCTTCTCTTCGTGATATTATATATGGGAAGCAAGTCTGTTAGTGGGGGTGGGCAGCATGAATGGGATAAGGTGTCAGAGGTCTGAAAAGAGACAAGAAGGTCAAAGGAAGTGGTAGAATGAATGGACTAGAGAAATGCACTATGATGGAGCCGGTATGAGTACGCATCCTGTGAAGTGGGCATCATGAATTTAAAGTGAGACTGGTCAACATGGAAGCTCATTTTTCTCCACCAGGAGCAGCAGGTTGGTGTTTTGCCCAAGGACACTGTAGGTCACACCTGAGCTTGTCTTGTTCATCTGTATCTCCTGCACTAATCAACATTCTGCAGGCACTCCACAAACATTTGAGAGAAGGAAAAATGAGGGAGGGATACAGACATACCAGTGATGTACACTGTGCCCAAAAGACACCAAAGCCTAAGGCAGCTGGAAAGTATACTATTCATCTGACTGTAGAAGGCATTTCCATCAGTTGATTCAAAAGCTGCCTTCCCTATTCCTCCTGCAGATGGTACTTCTGATACCTGGCTCCTCCAGTTTCCAGGGAGATTCACACAGCTAGGATTAGCCTTGCCCTGGCAAGCCCAGCTGGGAACCAGGCAGCCTTCCCATAATGCTCACTCCACCAACCTCTTGTTGATCACTGCACCTCCCCACCATGGCCAGTGCCAGAGCTGACTTCCCATGCCCCCACATGATCATTAGGATGTATGAGAAAAAACATGCAGTTCCCATGGCTCACTGTTAAATTGAACCATTAACAAAATTCTGCAGCGAGAAGAGAAATGCTTATAATATAATATAAGAGAAGCCACAGAATGCCAAACCACTGTGGTTACAGCTGTGCACAACAACTATTTCAGAATAAATTCTAGAAGATCCACAGAAAAATTAAAACCATTTGCTTGTTAAAACAGTGAGATTGCCCCAGCAAGGTAGCTCAGTTGGTTAGAGTGTTGGTTTCAATGTACCAAGTTTGTGGGTTCCATTCCCGGTCAGGCAAGAGTCAACCAAGGAACACATAAATAAGTGAGACAACAAATCAATGTCTCTTTCTCTCTCTCTCTTCTCCTTCCTCTCTCTCTCTAAATCAATAAAATAAAGTAAAATAAATTAGTGAGATTGTGAGTTACTTCCTAGCTTTCTTTTTGAATTCTGCAATTATTACTGCCATCTTGGTTCTATAAATTTTTAAAAAGTAATTATTTTACTATTGTATTCCAGCCAGGCATAAATATAAAATAAAGTGAAAACAAAGATCTCATTCACAACAGGAACAGAGTATAACTACTTAGGAATAAACTTAACTGGAGATGTGCAAGACCTACTAAAGAAAACTACCAAACTTTATTGAGAGTTATAAAAAACAACTTGAATAAATAGAGAAAATAACTGTACCCCAATGGGAACACTATCTTATAAAAATGACAATTTTCCTAAAAGTTAATTTATAAATTTAATTCAACCCTAATTAAAATCTCAAAAGAAATTCTTCAAGGAATTAAATAAAATTATTCTAAAGTCATTTTGAAAATAAACAGATGAGAATAATACATAAAATTCTGTAAAGAAAAATAACAAGAGGAAACTAGATCTAAAAATACATTATAAAGCAATAATAATAAAAGTACTTTAAAACTGGTACAAAGTAGAAATATGGACCTGATTTTAAAATCCATAAATAGACCTAATTGTGCATAAAAATTTAATGTATTACAAAGTGGGCCTCATCAAATAATGCAGAAAAGAATTTTGATGAATAAATTGTGCTGTAATAACTGGTAGTTTGGAGGAAAGTTAATTAATTCATAAACACACTTTACCTCACGCAACAAAAATAAACTCTGGAGAGATTAAAGAATCAAACAGAAAGTCAAATAAAAAATAGCAGAAAAACTTTATCTGTTCTTTGGAGAGAGTTATAACTTTCCAAGTTCCACACTGATTTAAAAAAAGTACAAATAAAAAGATAACAGGTTCAACAATATAAAAACACAAAAGCTTTGTAGAAAAGAAACAAGATAACTAAAATAAAAACGGTCTGGGAAAAGTATTTACAGCAATGTATCTGGCAGGGTATTGATAACTCTATAATAAAATGAGTTCTCACAAATCATTATGAAAACTTCCAGATGCCAACAGGTGAATGGACCAAACAAGAAATCCACATGTGAAGATTTAACCTTAGCAGCCACACAGAAAGTCCCATCTCTCTGGTAATCAAATGGTAAGTCATTTCACATCTATTCAAATAACGACAAAGGAAAACAAAGGCTTGTAACTGCAATGCCAAATGCTTACTGGGTTGCAATAAAACTGATCTCCCACAGCTGATGAAGAAATCTCCTTTTCAAAAACAGTTTGGTGTTACCACTGCAAGGTCCATGAAAATGCCCATAGTTTTTGGCCCAATAATCTCACTTTCCCTGAAAAAAATAATTCATTAGAAGGAAAAGACTACTTGAAGATGTTCAACAATACATGATTTGAAATATCCAACAACAAAAAAACAATCTAAACTTCTAACAAAAGGGAATGTTTACATAAGGAACATCAACTTAGTACACCTTAAATTTATACCATGGTATATGTTAATTATTCCCCAAGAAAACTGGAAGGGGAAAAAAAGAAAATTACCTGAAGTAAAATAAAAAAAGAGAGAGAGAGCATCAACTTAATGGCCAATTTATGCAGCCACCGAAATGATAATTACGAAAAAACTCTGCGGCTACACTGGAAAATGTTTACAGTGTAATAAATAAAGCTGTAACCAAAACAGTAGTTGCACTCTGACTACAAATATGTCTATGGACAAGGACTGTGCAGGAACAGAGAAAACAAAAATAGAACCATGGGTTTAGCTCTATTATTTCCATTCCAATGGAATAGCATTTTTAGGTATCACATAAAAACTTGGAAAAAGGGATCTCTTCGGCTATGTGGTCAGCCTCACCTGACGTTCACCTCTGAGTTCCAAAAACCATGTAGGGCCAAGGACTCATGGTACCCCCAGCCATTCTGGATCAGGCCCTGGGGCCCAACCAGGCCTGGCCTGCTCTGGCTCTGTGGGAGCCCCAGACCTCTGCCTTGCTTCTCCTAGGATGCCTGAGCCACCCCACCTCCTGGAAAACTCCCCATCTTTTAGGACTCATCCATGGTCTGCACACACTCTAGGAAGAAACTACCTGAGCTCTGCTCCAGGGGAGACAGTAATTTCCCACCCCCACCTGGAAAATGGGCTTAGAGTCCAGATAGGACCAAGAGCCTGGGCCAAGAGGGAAAAATTGGGAGACAACAGAACCACCACGTTATGGGGCACCAGGAAGAGCAGGAACTTTGGAAGCAGAAAGACTGAGTTCAAATTTCACTTCCACCATTTACCAGCTGAAATTCAGCAAGCATGTGAAAGTGGGGAGCATGGCACTCCCACTCTCTACCATTGCTAGTTCACTCTATAGAGCTAAACCATGTGTAAGCACTAGAGAACCCTTTTGCCCTTCAAGGAAGGCAAAGAGAATAAACACTTACTTGAAAAGGAAAATAAACCCACCAGAAAAGCAAGAAAAAGACTGCTAGGCCAGCTCATCATCACCAAGCCACAAGTCACAGATAAGCTCAGAGTACACAGACCTACGATGCCTCCGCTTGGCCCTGGTGCCAAGGCCCTGGCTGACTCTGGCACAGGCCATCTCATTGACTTTCCCCTTCAGGCTGCATTAAAGGAAAACCTAGATTCAATCAGCCCCATCTCTATCTCAGCCACTGACACCCTTCACTTTCGTTCATTTTCCTTCCTGTTGTGGTAATGGTGTGTGGCTAAGCCAGAGCATAAAAGAAGATATAAAATCATACAGCATTATCTTTTCCCTGAGCCTGCACACGTGTGCTTTTCTCTCCAGCTCTGCCTACTCTTTCAAGAGGGGAGCAGGCACAAATCTCATCCAGATTTAGACCTGTTTCTCAAGGCACACACCAGCCCAGCTGATGGACTCTCAAACACATAGTACCATTCAACCTGTAGACTAGCTTTTCCAGGGAAAGGGGCATCAAGGGCCCCAGAAGCCTCAGAATGAGAGCCAATTCACCAAGCCCTTGGCTCATCTGGCCCCCATGCAGTGTTTGCCTAAACCATTGTCATCACTGGTCCTACGGGTTGACAATAATCACTGATAACCCACCCCAAGTTTCCCTCTATGATCACGCTCTTCACCCTTCTTAAGGCCTCAGTAACTATTAAAGAGAGCAGCTGTTTACAGACTGTGGATACCAGCTATTCTGATTCAATAGAGTCGACATATTCTATAGTTAGGTTGTTCTGTACCTGAAGCAGCCTCTTAAGCCACCTGGGTTGTCGTCACACCCCCCAAAATGGGCTTCTGACACAGGGCATGCTTTGCCACCTCTCTCCTGAGTCACTCACTCTGACTGGCTCTGACTCCACTCCCCACTCATCCTAACTCCAGGCCCAACTTTGCTGAAAGCCTCACCTCACTCTGCACAGCTCCATATATTTGACCTTTAGCTTCTCTCCTCACACTGGCATCTGGCATGGACCACACCCAGCCAAAGCTCCTGCAGGCAGATCCTAGAAACAAATGGCAGTGCCTTTACCAAGTTCCTGGGACTCAGTCCAAAGGTGTAAACATGCCTCCTTGGGAGACACAGCAGCAAAAAGCAATGGCCCTCACACTGCAACAGTACTTCTATGGGTGAGGAGATAGGTCAGATGGATGAACCAGGGACAGCTCTGATATCACTCGAGGGTTTGAGAAGCACTCTTGGGTGTCTTTCATGACTGAAAACTTCTAACAACTCTGAGAATCTGACACAGCTAGTGAATCCGCAAATGTATACCCTCACATCTAAGAGCACCTGCTACAATCCCAAGCAGTCAAGCACTTTGATGCCCAACCATAAATCACAATGAATGATGTTTTTAAATGCCTCTCAATATGATGCAATACAAAGCACACAGCACCTCGGTGATGTATTCTTGCCACAAATGTCTTACCTGGATCACTCTCACCTCCAGACCTAACTTCCAATGCAATGGTAGATAAACAAGTAAAATGACACCAGGAGGAAACAATCAGCTAGATTTAGCAAACAAAACATTTTACAGGGCGACCAGCCCATGCTCTACAACAAGTCATAGTCATGTGAAGGAAATGGGGAGAATGTTCTAGACTCTTGTTACTCAAAGTATATTCCATGGACCACCAGCAGCAACACCACTTAAGAGTTTGCTAGAAATGCTGAATCCCAGGCTCTTCTCCAGCCCTCCAATCAGAAGATGCATTTTAACAAAACTCCAGGTAAATAAATCACATGCACACATGAAAATCTGACAAACCCTAGTCTCAATAAAAAGAGACTTATGAGAAATAACAACCAATGGCAATATATAGTCCTTAGTTGAATCCTGACTTGAACCTATCAGCTGTAAGAAATACTTTGGGGGTGACTAGGGAAATTTCAATATGGATTGTTAGATTATAATAGGGAATTATGATTATTCAGCTAGGCATAATAATGCCTTGGTGATTGGATAGACGAAGTGCTTAGATTTTTAGGGATACATAAGTATGTAGGAGTAAAATATCATAATGTCTGTAATTTATTTTAAAATATTTCCTGAAAGAAATAGATAAAGCAGAAATGTAGCAAAATGTTAATAATTTTAATCTAGGTAATGAATATGTGGGTTTTTATTATACTATTCTACTACTTTGTATGTATGAACAATAGTATAACACAAATTAGAAATAAAAGAAAAGAATATTTTACTTCATAAAAAGATTTTCTAAACAAAAAGTAGAGTCAGCTCAGGTGATTCTCTGACTTTGCAGGGATTAGGTTCAGCAGGTAGGGAGCGAGTAGAGGACATGTAAGCAAGAGGAAAACATGTTTCTTGAGCACCTACTATCTACTAGGTGTGAGAATAGTTGATATTTGTTTTCCTCATTTGTCTTCACATCACTTCAGAGATTGGCCTTATTAGCCCCGTTTTACAGGTAATATACCGAAATTGAGCTGCCTACTGGATACCACACTGCCTCACATCACAAAACTGGCAAGTGCTGGGGCCAGGATTTCTGTGACAACCCCAGTTATCTCGAACCCACCAGCAGCCCTCCTGGTTTCAGAGAGAGCTACTTACGAAGCCTCGCCTGAATTCTCCCTGGGTACTCGATGCTGGCTGGAGAGGGGATGAGGCTCATCCGAGCTGTTCCTGCCCATGCTGGTGCCTTTTGGGACACTCTGTCCAAGACCTACCTCTGCAAGTTATCTCCAGGCTAAGTGACCTCACAGCTATTGACATTTCACTGACCCAGTAAATTTTCCCTTTTTACTCTCAGATCATTACTTCTCATTTATACTGCCCTTTCTCATCTTCAATATTCCTTCCCCTTCAGCAGGATGCTTGCTTATTCAATAGAGTGAACATATTCTGGAGTTTTAGGTTGTTCTGTATCTGAAGCAGCCTCTTAAGCCATCAAGGTTGTTGCCGCACCCCCAAAATGGGCTTCAGACACAGGGCATGCTTTGCCACCTCTCTCCTGAGTCACTCACTCTGACTGGCTCTGACTCCACTCCCCACTCATCCTGGCTCCAGGCCCAGCTTTGCTGAAAGCCTCATCTCACTCTGCACAGCTCCATATATTTGACCTCTAGCTTCTCTCCTCACATTGGCATCTGGCATGGACCACACCCAGCCAAGACTCCTGCAGGCAGATCCTAGAAACAAATGGCAGTGCCGTGACCAAGTTCCTGGGACTTCTGGTGAACAGGTGGTGGTGCCATAGGAAGATATAATGTTAAATCTTCTCAACCACTCTTCCCAGGCAGGCTGTTGAAGCCCCTGACCCTGGTGGTGAAACTCTGTTCTTACCTCACTCAGAGGAGGCACTGAGAGGGTCCCCAGCTCACTTCACTATACTTCTGTGTCCTGCCTTCACAGTCTGCCTCCTCAGGAACCTGCTTCAAAATGCACTCTGCTCAGTGACATACAACATGGCCTTTCCCAGGGAACTCAGAAGCTGCACGTTTAAGAGGCACCAAGGCAAAGGGAGGGCAGAGTGGGGACCTGATTAAGATAAGAAGGACATCGGCTGAAAGGATTTCTCACCCCTTCCTACGACTAAACACATACTCCATGTGTACCATCCTCAGCTACCACATCAGGCTTCCCACGAAGCCTGGCCCTCCCCTACCCACAGTCTGCTGCTGAGGTCCCTCAGAGAGTGCCACCTGCTCCTGGACCCCAGACATGGATCCAGCAGTCACCTGCTGAGCCCTGCAGAACTCAGCTCCATCCACTTCCCTCAGCCCAGAGAGCATGGCAGGTACCAGGGCTGTAGGCAGAAGCCCCAAAAGGTAGAAAGAGAAATTGGGAGTAAACTTAGACTGTGCCCCACCCATGATCTCCATGACCTCAATCTATCTTTAGCACTCCTATAAAATAATCTTCATTTTACAGATGAGAAAATTAAGGCCCAAAGAAGAACAAGGTAACATGTCACTGCCAAGAACATGGAAGAGAACAGACCAGAATCCAGCCCAGCATATGCAGAACCCACTTTCTTTTCATGGTCAAGGTGTGGTTGTACCCAGATCTGATCCTCTTGCATTTAAACATAACCACTGATGGCACTGTCCCCATCTGTGATGGTTAATTTTATGTGTCAAATTGACTAGGCTATGGTAACCAATTGTTTGGTCAAACACTAGTTGTAAATGTTACTGTAAATGTATTTTTAGATGTGATTAACACTTACCTCAGCAGACTTTGAGTAAAAGCAGATTATGCTCCATAATGTAAGTGGACCTCATCTAACCCACTGAAGGCCTTAGAAAACATGAGGTCCCCCAAGGAAGACAGTCCCCTGGGTGTCTAGCCTGCTGGCCTGCTCTGCAGATTTGGGACTTGCCACTGCCCACAATCACATGAGCCAATTCCTTATAAATCTCCCCCACCAGCCACTCCCCGACCCCCACTTGCATCTCTCTCTCTCTCTCTCTCTCTCTCTCTCTCTCTCTCTCTCTGTATAGGGAAAGAGAGGGAGAAACAAGCATAGCTATGTATTCTTTTCTTTGGAGAACCCTGACAAATACACTGCCTCCTGAAGGAAGTCCTCCCTCAAGATCCTGGAAGGGTCAGGGGAGCATGCTGCTGAGAGATAAGCAGAGAGCACAGCCTGTGCCTGCCCTGAGGTGGGTTCCATAGATCTTTCTTTATTTCTCTTAAAGTGACTGGAAGTAGCATGGCTACGGATTGATCTGTCTTTATGACTGTGTAAAACCTAGAAGATAGAGCTGTTAGTTTACAACTATGGGACTCTCAGACCTCATTTCCCACCCCTCATTCCCTCCTGCCCTAGAAAACAATGGAATACCTAACATGTAGATCAGAAACCCCAATGGCTGGAGGGTTGTGGGATGAGGGGAGAGATGCCGACATCACTGGGATAACCTCTGCATGGACAGAGAGGCTCCTCAGTTCAGCCTCCCATGCACAGAGAAGTGGATGGGGGTCTTCATTAGCCACAGGCACCAACTTTCAGAAACAAGGAATTGGGAATAACAGTCTGTCTTCCTCCAGGACCAGGCTGCTGTGGCTCCCTCCAAGGATTTCTGAAGGATCACAAAATGTCTTGGTTCCTTTGAAATGGGAAGGCTCAGACTCCCTCTAAGCACTTTCTGTATTTTGTCTCTTGTTTTCACAATTCTATAAGGCAGGCAATACTGTCCCCATTTACAGCTGAGGCACCTGGGGCTCGAGGAGCATCATAGCCACCCTTGCAAAGACCCTGCAACAAGATGGCAGGGAGCCAGGTTTACAAACGAGTGTTTTGACTTCAAAATCCAGCCCAATTCCTCCCACCGTTGGGGGGACTGATAAGCACCCCAACATTTACCCGACTACATTTAGAAATGCTCCTTCCTCAGATGTCTCCCAGACATGGGAAATGCTAACTCCACCTAACAAGTGAATGCAGAGAAGAGGAAATGCCTTCAAGGATCATTCCATCTAGACTCTTCAAGCAACTCCTTATACAAAAAACTTGGGTCTCAGCCTTTTCTCCAAAACCAGAAAAAAAATGGCCCACCTTGGGGGCCTCTCCTGCCACAGTCCCAGACCCAGCAGGCCTTGGCTCCCACAAGAGCTGTGAGTGTTAATGAGCCCTGGTGGCTTGTCCAGGCCTCTCTTGAGCTAAGGCCAGTGGAGAAAGCTGTCTGCTTGGGTAACCCTCCCCAGTCACCTTCCCCTCACTGATTTAAAATAGTACCTAATCACATTTGGCACTCCCTTGTCTGCTTCAAGGAGACTTCCAAATCACAGGAAGAGGCTAAAAAGCTATCTGGAAACATCTGGACTCAAACCAAAGACTCTCAAATCCCTCTATTCTCTCCCTCCTGTCCTTGCCATAGTCTGGCTTTCACAGCAATGAAGAAAAAGAGGAAGAGAGTGGTACAGGGAGAAAGAAGATCTGTTTCCTAGACTAGAAAACAAGGGCCTTCCCTGAAACAGAGATCCAAAGTCCTGGGGTACATGTTCACATAAAGGGGTCCAAGTTTCCCTAAGAACTAAAAGTTCCAGAGAAAAAGCAGGGCACTTGTGGCTATGTAGACTCAGAAGTGTTTGAGATAATGGCACTACACTTGCTGTGTCTGAGGTTCTGACCTACACTCCTGAAGTGTGCTTTGACCAGAGCTAGGAGGGGAAGAACCACCATTCTTTTTTTTTAATTTTTTTTTATTTTTCAGTTGCAGTTGACATGCAATATCATATTAGTTTCAGGTGTACAACCCAGTTATTAGACATCTATATAACCTATAAAATGATCATCCCAATAAATCGAGTACCCATCTGACACAATATATAGGTATTACAATATTATTGACTATATTTCCTATGTTGTACTTTACATCCCCATGGCTATTCTATAACTACCAATTTGTACATCTTAATTCCTTCACCTTTTTCATGCATCCTCCCAACCCCTCTCCCAGCTGACAACTGTCAAAATGTTCTATCTGTGAGTGTTTTGGTTCTGCTTGTTCATTTATTTAGTTTTTTAGATTCCACATATGAGTATAAGTGAAATCATCTGGCATTTGTCTTTCTCTGACTTATTTCACTAAGCACAACACCATCTACTTCCATACATGTTGTCACATATGGCTAGACTTCATTCTTTTTTTATAGCTGAGTCATATTCAACTGTCTATATGCACCACCCCTTCTACATCTATCCACTGATGGACACTTAGGTCACTCCATATCATGGCTATTGTAAATAACGCTGCAATGAACACAGGGGTGCATACGTATTTTTGATTTAGTGTTGTGGATTTCTTTGGATAAATACCTAAAAGTAGAATTGTGGGGTCCTTCTTTGTCACTTGTTACAGCCTTTGCTTTAAGATCTATTTTGTCTGGCAAAAGTATTGCTACCCCACCTTTTTTGTTTGTTTGCTTCCATATTCATGAAATGTATTTTTTCATCCCTTTACTTTCAGCCTGTGTGTGTCTTTTGATCTGAAGTGAGTCTCTCATAGACAGCATATGTAAGGGTCTTATTTCCTTATCCACTCAGCCATCCTATCTCTTAATTAGAGCATTTAATCAATTTGCATTTAAAGTAATTGTTGATAGATACGTATTTATTACCAACTTATTATTCATATTTTTATCTTTTTTTTTTTCTTCTTAAAGAAGACCCTTTGTCATTTCTTGTAATACTGGTTTAAGGTGATGAACTCCTTCAGCTTTTTCTTGTCTGGGAAGCTCTTTATCCATCCTTCAATTCTGAATGATAACTTTTCCAGGTAGAGTAATCTTAGTTTTAGGTCCTTGCCTTTCATCACTTTGAGTATTTCTTGCCAGTCCCTTCCAGCCTGCAAAGTTTATGTTGAGAAATCAGATGACAGTCTTATGGGAGCTCCCTTGTAGATAACTAACTGCTTTTCTCTTGCCGTTTTTAAGATTCTTTGTCTTTAACTTTTGCCATTTAAATTATGATATGTCTTGATATGGGCTTCTTTGGGTTCATCTTGTTTGGGATTCTCTGTGCCTCTTGAACTTCACCAGGTTAGAAAAGTTTTCAATCATTATTTTTTCAAACAGGTTCTCAATCCCTTGCTCTATACCTTCTTCTTCTGGTACCCCTATGATGCAGATGTTGTTACTCCTGATGTTGTCCCAGAGGTCCCTTAAACTATTCTCATTTTTAATTATTATTTCTACTCTGATAGAGTATTTTCTGCTACTTTGTCTCCCAATTCACTGATTCAATACTCTGCTTCATCTAATCTGCTGTTGATTTCCTCTAGTGTATTCTTCATTTCAATTATTATATTCTTCATTTCTGACAGTTTTTTTATGGTATATATGTCCTTTTGCATGCTGTTGAAGTCTCCCTACGTTCCTTAAGCACTGTTATAAACATTGTTTTGAACTCTGGTAGTTTACTTGCCTCTGCTTCATTTAGTACTTTTTCTGGAGATTTCTCCTAATCTTTCATCTGGGGCATGGTTTCTTTGTCACCTCATTTTGGCTGCCTCCCTATGTTTGTTTCTATATACTAGGTAGATCTTCTATGTCTCCCAGTCTTGGCAAGGTAGTCTTATGTAGCATATGTCCTGTAGGGCCCAGTGGTGCAGCCTCCCCAAACACCATAGTTGGATTCCAGTGTATTCCCCCAATATGGGCTGTGTGCACCCCCCTGTTGTAGTTGAGCCTCCACTGCTATTGGTTTGTCAATGAGAGGGATTGGCCCTTAGGCCCATCAGCTACAAGGACCAGCCACAACTCTAGCAGAGGAGCTACTGTGCAGTGGCCATCCTCATGGAGCAGAACTCACTTCAGCATGGCTCTGGTACCACTGAGTCTACCCCTTGAGTGTGTGGCATGGAGATGGTTGGGTGGTACTCTAGCATGGTCTGAGCTAGGCACTATGTGCACTAGCTTTGGGGCCACTTAGGAGGTGCAAGCCAATGTCAGATGCCACCTATGCCCTGCCCAGAACCACCCAACATGAGCTACAAAGCAGATAGATACTATTTGTGCTTTGCAGGGAGGTACCCAAGAGAGGTCAAGCTACAAACCGAGTCCAGCTGCCACTAGTGCTGAGCCTGGATCCTCAGGGAATCACAAGACCAGTGCAAAGACTATGAGCCAGGTTGCTGGAGGCTCAGATATGGAGGCTGCCTGCACCTGCAGGGGGAGGGCTCAGCAAAGGAACAATAGCTTCTGCCAGCACCTCTGTCTGGGAGAAAGGCCTCCAGCCTTCAACCCAAAGCCAGACAATTCAGTTCCTCCCCATATGTTCCTGGTGTTTTTCCAGCTGCTTCCCCAGAGTTGGACTTAGAGTGAGTGAGTCTGTCAGTGAGTAAGTTTGTGCATGGGCCCTTTAAAAGGAATGTCTGCAATTCCAACCGTCCTTCTCACTCAGCCACAATCCCTGTCGGTTTTTACAGGCAGAATTTATGGGGACTACTCTTCCTAACACTGGAACTCTGGGCTAGGGAGCCTGCTGTGGGGCTGGGACCCCCTCACTCCTCAGTGGGGGACCTCCACAGCCGATATACCTCCTGGTTTTACCAACCACACATGGGTATGGGACCAGCCTGGTCTGCATCTCTGTCCCTCCCACCAGTATCAATGTGCCTTCTTCTATATAGCAGAACCACCATTCTTTATCCCCATACCTGACTGCCATCTTGGAGTGAATTTTACCATCCAGAGTTCAAGTACCAGGTCTGCCCTCACCTCCTGCTTCAAGCCCTTCTTGGCTACTTTCCCCAGACACTTTACTTTCCAGCCGGATCCTGCCCAAGATATGGCTTACTGCAGTATTCACAGACCTGTGAAATCAGCCCACCTCTGAGTGACTGGATGTGTCCCTCTATGCCCAGACCTGAACTAGGGCCATCAGACATAGGGGTGAGGTCCTGACCCTTGGCGGCAGCGCCAGAGCCACTTCAGCATCTGTGGACATTTGGTTCAAACAGGCTGTTGTTCCTATATATTCTAAAATGTTGGAAAGTCTGTACCCAAATGTATTGGTGGATAATGAACAAAAAATGCCACAAAGTGTCAGGGTGACCTTGTGTCATTTTTCACAAGTCATAAACCCTCCTGTCATGTGATATTAATCAAATTATTATCCAAAGAGAAATTGCTGTGCTGGAAAAGAAGAATGTACTGGATTCAATACTAAGTACATAAAATATACTTGTTAGAGAGTTTCTAAAGATATAATTATTCTGTTATTTATGTTTGGAAACAGCCTACGCTTTATGTTAATAGTAAGATGATATAATAAACTAGCAGATTTAGGAGAACCTGTCTTAGAACTTAAGATTTATAAAATCACAGGGGAGATAAGGGTCAGTAAACTACAGAGCATTAATTTTCTTGAGTTCACAGGAGCATCAACAGTCATAAACACAGCTGGATTTGACAAAGTGAAAAAAAGGGTCCTGCTCACACAAAAAAACTGCAGGCTCCATTCTCCATCACCCATGAAGGGGTCTCCTCCTTATACTAATGAATGATAATTAACAAAAGAAGTAATCAGAAACACTTGGTCTTGTAAGAACTATTCTAGAGGTGGTACTGGGGTAGAGTAGAGGGGTTGAATAGTAGACAAAGAAAAAAGGTGTAAGGGTGAGGGCCGGGTTATTTATGAAGTGAAACAACTGAACACTGATTGTAGGGAGTTGTGGACATACCTGCCTGTTCTGTCTCCTATTCATACAGTTTCAAGCAGAGTGGAAAATGGGAGGAGTCCTCACTACCTCATCTGTTCTACCTGATAGCACCTCTACCTCAAAGGAACCCTGAATTGAAAAGGACACTGTTTGTTCTCCTGGTGACTCTTATTATGGGCTTGAATTAGTAGCAGCATGACCTCTGGCCCCCATAGTCACTACCATCAAAGAACCCACTTAAGGGAGACCAATGAGTGGAGTGGGGTCAACACCCTTCAATAGCCTTCCTTCCAAAATTTTTTCTGTGCAATGTGCATGCACAGGTGGCACTGAAGCTCCTCCTCCTACAAAGCCCTCATTCTCTCCAGTGCATCTTCAAAGCCAGTACCTCAAAAAACTCAGCCTCTAGAGCTCTGTAATATGCACACAACCAGGACAGTCCACCCTGTAATACGCACATACAGGACAGTCAACTCCATTCTGTCTCCCCACCCCATCCTCTCTCAGAACTCACAGACAGATCTAGTCAAGCCTACCACCACCCCTTCAGGTCCAAGCTGGCTGGTCCAAAGCCACCTGACAAGGTCAGCAGCCTCAGCTTCACCATCTGCACAGCTTGAAATCCCTTCTATTGTCACCTGAGCCAGAACCCAAATGCACAGGGAAGTCCCCCCACCTCATCTCACTCTTCCACTGGCTCTACCCTGATCCAGAGTAATTTAGGGACCGCTCTCATGCCCCCTTCCCCATCCCCAAGCCTATATCCTTCTAACCAGGGCCAAAGCCATTAGTGGATTCCTGCTGTAAACAGACACAGCCCAATGCTCCATATCTTCTCCCACCATTCCTTTCTCAACAGACTATACCCCGGGGTGCTGCGTGAGTCTTTATATACTTTGACTTGATGCTTCCTCATCACCCAGAACTCTCATCAGTGCCTGCAGCGGATATTTCCCAACCCAGGGTGAAGAGAGTGGTAAGAACAGGGCTCTGTCAGCTCTCAGCCTGTGCCTGACCCCACTAATGAGCCTTGAGTCTCCAAGGCTCCACCTACAGTTTGATTCATCATCCTTCCAGTGCCCTTTCAGGGAACCCAGCTGCCTGAGTGTTAGGGGAGGGGCATATACAGGTCCAGAATGCAGGCTTCCCACTGCCTGCTTTGTTTCTGCAAAGAGGCTGAAAATTCTAGAAGAGGCAGCTGATGCCACTCAGACCCAGCCAAACACACCTGCTGCCCTTCTGTCATCTTGTATCAGAGACTCCAGGTGCACTTCAGTCACTGGAGTCTGAAATGTCCCCACATTTATTTCTGGAGTTTCCAAAAACCCAAAGTCAGAGGAATTTACAACTTGGACAGCTTTGCTAACACTGTGAAGAAGTCTGCACAATAATAACCTGTTATCTCCAAGCTCAGATCTCTCTGTCCCAGACAGCACAGGGTACAGAAAGGTGAGCATGATAGATTTCCAGTCAACCCATCTTGAAAGAGCTTCACGGGTCCAGATGGAGGAGGAGTACTGTGAGGAGGAGGTGGGAAAGAGGAAGAGAAGGGGGCAGTGGGGAATGTGAAAGAGGAAGGTTAAGAGGGAGAGACTAACATTTTCTGAGCACCTCCTCTGTGCCAGCCAGAGAGCTAAGACATATGTTGATGTTTTGTTCAATTCCCCAAGAGCCTGTTACAAATTCATTCCCTGTTTACCAGTGAGGAAATCAAGGCTCAGAGAGGTTATGAAATATTCTTGAAAGCACACAGCCAGTAAGTACAAACTCAGACTGTCACATGTGAAAGCCCATCCCCTCTACACTGTATCATGCAGTTTCCACCAGGGAATGGGAGAAACACTCAGGGAAGCTGGCAGGCCCAGTCACAGCAGATGGGTGTCACCCACAGGCTTGCTCCCATAATGTTCCATCATATCACACATGGAGTGTGAACCCCACACACAATAAAACCTCCCTCCATCAAAACCTGAAGGTGTTACTTGTTCTCGCATACACAGTTCTCGCATACCACCCCCCGCCCAACCAGGCAAGGCAAATGCCTAGACCACACCTTTCTGACCCAGCACCTAGAGAGGTGTTGTGGGCCTCCTAACTCCTGAGAATACTGGGCCCAGAGTGAAGAAATGCCAACACGATCCTTCATTCTCTCTCCATGTCTGTCCATACTTCCAAACTGAGTTTGGGGTTCAGAAGCAAAGTCAAAGGCCCACTGGCAGCACTGCAATCTGTTTTAATTGGCTGGTTTTGCAATCCTTGAGTCAACCATTTTCAGGGTCCCTGGTGAGTCAGCCCAGGGTACCTGCCCAACCCACATCAACAGAAGTGGGAAGCCAGCTTCTCCCTTGGGTTGGCCTCTGTTTCCCAGCACTTATAATTTGTGCAAAGTGCTTCCTGGCTGAGTGCCACTGTGCAGGCTCTTTCTGCTGACAGGGGCACTTCTGTAAAGTTCAGACCACCGTGGCTACTGTGAAGTTGAATGTGGGTGAAAACAAAGCAAAGCTACCTCCTAATGTTTCTAGGTGGTTTAGCTCCATCAAGCCCAGATGACATTAGAGTCATTTCACTTTCAAAAATGAAATTTCCCCTACTTGGAAAAATGACTTTCTACAGTGTTGCTGAGACGTGAATGAAGAAAATGCACTCTTTGGTCCCCTGCCCTTGCCCTAAATACACTGTCTCTTTCTCTGCTGGAGCTAATGACAAGAGCGTCCACTTATTGTCTCACAAGGAGCAGGCTCACCCCTCATTAGTCAGCTAAGGGAAAGTGATTGCTTTCCTTCCTTTCCAAGCTGCTCTTCCAGGGAGGGATTTCTCTCTGTCTGCCTCCAGCAGTGGATTCAGAGGCATTGGTCCTGCCTCCCTAAAAACCATGGGGAAGGGCCTACCTAGACCTCTGAACCCAAGGCAGGCTCAGCCTGGAGGCAGTGGGGTGGGAAGAGCTGGCGGCATGGGCAGGGCTGAGGGGGAGAGGCTCATATCTTGGTCCATCACTTACTAGCCCTGCCACTTTATGGCCTCCATTTCCTCAACTGGAAGTGACCACTGGCCACATTTCACAAGACGACTAAGGAGAATGAGCCCTTTGCAAATGGTCAAGTGCTGTCAGGACAGCCACCTCCCCCCATCTCCAGGTGCGAAACTCACCTAGACTGCAGTGGATGGTGACCAGGGTTTCATCCCCTGCAGGAGGGAGTATGGGCAACCAAATCCCAGGGAAAACATCAGCAATGGTCTAGCAACTTTGCTGTCCCATGCAGAGGAGCGATGGGACCTCAAAATAGCTCCATAAGACAGGAAACCAAGACAGAGGATGCTGAACTCAGTACTCTGTCCATGGTACCATTGGGGGCAGTGGCAAAGGTTCACCAGGCTCAGCTCCAGGAGGAGCTCCAGGGCTCCAGGAGGGCTCCAGGGCTGAGGGAGAGGCCAAGAGCAGAGAGCCAGGACAGAGCAGCCAGTCAGGGCCTAGGACAAGAAGGAGCCCAGGTAACAGGTGCCTCCTGTGGAGGGGGACCAGGGCTAAGGGTGGGCAGTGAGGGGAGGGCTCCAGAACCTGAGGCTTGGCAAGCTGTCTTTCACTCCCCTGCCATTAATAATATAATAATTATACTGGCAGCTGCCATTACCCCGCACTAACCATGTCCCAGGCACTGTGCCAGGCTCTTGACACACATCTTCTCAGAGCACCCTCACGACAGCCCTGGGATGTTGACAGAGGATGACACAAATGTTCTGAAAAACTCCACCACTTGCCAAGCCACTCAACCACCAGGTGGTGGATCTAGAGTTGGAGCCCAGTCCCCAGGGCCTTGCCCATCTCTTGGGCACGTGAGCTGAGCATAGGAATATCTATGTAATAAGCAGAGGACTCTCCAGGCCTCTGGGATTCCCTGCTAAGGTCCCCTATCACCCAATCTCACAGTGTGGCACAGGAACCGGAAGAACTACCTGCAAGCATCCTTTCTGGGTCTTTGTGGCCAGGAGGTCTCCCCTCTAAAGGTGCAGTGCTGCATGACCTGGCATGGGATGCAATACTATCCTAGGACTGGTGGCATCCTGGGTCTTGCCCAGATCCCACGATCACCAAGGTTCCCCAGGGCCAGGTTCTAGATTCTGAAACCTCCATGCCAAAGCTCAGAAAAACCACAGGACAGGAACAGCCTCCTCCAGGCTGGGGTTCTCCAGGTTGGGGAGCAGCTGAGAGCTGGAGGCTCCTGCTGCCCCTGAATCGTTTGCCCACAGATTAGCATTCCTCCTGGTCGCTGGCTCCCTGATGGACAACCAGGCCTGCCAGCACTTGTTGTTTCTGTTAAACCTGATGCTATTACAACAAAACCCCTGTATTTCTTGCAGACAATTTCCCCCTTTGCAATCTCATAAATAAATGTCCTCCTTTCAAGCTGACTGGCTTCCTACTAATCTAACCACTATCCTATCATCATCCAAAAATGAAATGATCCATAAACAGTCTCTCCCATCTATAGCCTAAATGCACTAAAATCACTTTTCTGTTTCTTTCCTTGCTAAGGCCAGCTCAGGTCCAGTTTTCTCTTCTTACTCCCAAACATGGGGGCTCCCTGCTCTTCATTCATTAGGCTCTATGCTCTGCCCCTTGAAATTTTCCCTCAAGAGGTAGCACTGGCTACTCAAGGTCTGAACTGATGAGGGCTGACACCCCCAGCCTGAAACCCACCATAAAATAAGCTCTACATGAGCATGGATGTGACAAATCCCAAGGTTGTCCCCAGCCCTGATGTCAGAAACTCCAGTGAGGGTGGCTGGCATAAAGATGGCTCAGATCCCTGAAACCAGAGCTCATCCCAGCCATTGAGCAACTTCCTGTGTCCAGCAGTCCCTCAGGATGGGTGCCTAGAGGGCTTGGCCTAGAAGGACCTGGCAGTAAGTGTGTGAAACCTAGGAAACCTGGGTGGTCCTGGACACCAGCCTCTGTCACTGCAAAGTCATCTTTATGGACACTGCTCACAAACACAGAAACCCAACACTAGCTTGTTCAGCCTCCAGATAAGGTACCCGTCTTGGTCTTGTGTAGTGTTCTCCGAGACAGAGGCAGACTAGAGCTCAGAACTACCTTATTCCAAGCCAGTGCTTCTCATACAGTGTGTACAGGGATCACAAGAACCAGCCCTGTTAAAATGCATATCCCAGGCCCTTCCCGAAAAGACTAGGTGGGGCTGGTGGGAATGACAAGCTGCATGGAAATCCAGCCTTGGTGATTCTGACAGGTGGCCCCAGGTCCACACACCGAAGAACACTACATATCTAAATTCTCTCAGAAGTGAACTGCCTAAGTCCCCATCCTTTATCTCCTTATAAAAAGCAGATACTCCATCCCCTACCCCAAGCTCACCTTGGTCCCTTGCTTAGGGACTCGGGGCTCAGTCCAAGGGAGCATAGCTGCCCCTTTGTTCCGACTTCCTCACTCCATGATTCTAAACACTGGGCTTGCAGTTCAGTGAGATGATCAGGCTGTGCCTTGTCCTGCAATGCTCAGATCCCTGACTGTAGAGCCCAGGCTTGCACGCCCCTGCCTTCTGGGCTAGCCCACCCACAAGCGACCCCTGCCACCTGCTCTGAACAAGACAGACTCCACAGAGAGGAATACAGGGAGGGGGTACTCTGTGGGCACTGGGTTTCTGCAAGTGTTATGACTCCTTCAATTACCCACAACTACATCCACATCCTGAAATGAATTCTCTACACTGCCATTGTTGGGGAGAGCACCCATTTGCCATGTTCACATCCTGCCTTTGCTGGGATGGCAAGGAAAGGGGGCAGGCCATATGCAGCAGGCACCCTGCACCCAGAGATCTCAGCCACTGCTTCTGGCTGGGCCATGTGGGCAATGGGCCCTCTTCCCAGGCTCTGACTTACGGAGAAGGAGGCCAAGGGATACCTCCCAGAGTATATTCACTTGGCTCATACAGTCTAAAAGGCCAGATGAAGCTTCCCAAGTAGGAAAAAAAAGCCCCAGGTGCTTGGGGCACCTCACACCACTGTGGGCCTACTCTTCAAAGAAAGGCCATGGCCCACCTCAACAGGGCTGCTACTAGCAATGATCCAACACCTTGGTGCTGGTGTCAAGTGTGACCAGCCTGCCCACAATGCAGTGGGTGCTGGTTCTCACTCTGCACAGCTGAAGAACCCAAGGGCAGAAGTGCCCTTAACAGACACCTACCAGATCCTGCTGATGGACGTAGCCTCCTTCCAGCCTTCCTTACAACAAGATGCCTGTGCCTCTCTATTAGATGGTAAGGAAGCCAGCCTTTCACTCTTCTTTTAGTAGATTCTAACCTCTCTTTCCAGCTGTGCCCATTGCTCCTGAGCAGGTATAGAGAGCTGGTTCTCCCTACAGTGCCATGCTCCTTGTTAAGAGTCAGCACAGCTGGGGAACAAAAGAACTCTCAGGGTAAGAGACACAGGGGACAGGGGTTTGGGACACAAGGGACACACAGGAGCTAAGCAGGCAGCTGCCATACTATCCACCAAGGTTCTTCTTGCTAATGACACAAGGCTGACCCCAGAAATCATTTCTCATTCTGGTTTTAATTCTACATATTGCATTTAACTCAGACATAGGCAAGGCCACCACTTCCAGGCAGAAGCCATACCAGGGTTAGAAATGCTCCCCTGTCCCCAATCAAGCTCTGTGCTCTGCTACAGCAGCAGCTCCAAACCCCTGTTTCACACCTGCAGGGCCAGGCTGTGGGGTGTGAGAAAAGCCCATATTGCTGCCCCTCCTGCTGTGAAAGCCCCACTTCTGATGTCCTAGGGATGTACTGGAGGTGAGAAGACTAGTGTCCTGCCTGTCCAAACTCTGCTTGGACACATCTGAGCCAGGCGGCTAGGCCTAAGGACTGGGGCAAAGAAAGGGAGTGCAGGAGAGGAAAGAATTCACTCTTCCTGAGACCCTATCACAGGCAGGACAACTTGCTAGACACTCTTATTCACTCATTCACTCATTGACTCAACTGAGTACTGTTGGGGACCACCCTGCCTTGTCTCAGGAAGCTGTAACCCCCCGTGATTTAGGCTGAGTGAAAGACCTCTGGACAAGGAGCCACTAAGGAGACAAAACTTATTCCCCTGGCATGAACGCTGCCTGTTCTGTGCTGGCCTCCTAAGCTTGATCAGTTAGCCAATGATGGGTAAGATTTCCCACAGAGGGAATCGCCTAAGACAGGCGTGATCACGAGGAGGCCTCAGGGAAGAGACACACGGGGCTGTGGAAATGAAAGGGGGATTGACATCAACCCCTGCCCCCTCGGCTTTGTCAAAGCCTGAGTCTTTGTTCTTAGATGTGAGAAATCCAAGTCTCCTGGCTACCTTTGTCTCCTGCCCAACTCAGGCCTGTGGAAACAGCAAAGGGGTGCAGCCCAGACCAGAGATGGCAGACCCCCAGGGTAATCAGGCCTGGGACATAGAATATGCAAGATCCTGTGAGATCTGTTTGCTGGAGGATGTTATTGAATTAGAATTTAAAGGCATGGACAGGAACCAAAAACAGCCCTTTGGGCCCTGTAATCCTTTCAATTGATAAAACTCCAATCTCTGCCCAGAATCACAGCAGGAGTTCCGTCAGCACCTTTGTGAGTCACCTATTTCTTTTGATCTTTTCTGCCAGACTGTGAATCCACAAACTGAGTCTGCATTCTTTTTTTTTTATTTTTTTTAATTTTATTTTAATCATTGTTCAAGTACAGTTTTCTCCCCTTTACTCCCAATCCAGCCGAGTCTGCATTCTTAATAAAAATCTGCTTGGGAATGGAAATGGGGCACTCCCCACTAGAGAGAGTGGCCGTTTCGTTCTTAACTTCCCCACAGGACCTGGTTGTCTCTGTGTATATTTTTCTCATGTTTCCGCAGCATTCCGCACTCACTGCAGACCAGTGAGCATGCGTCAAGAGTACCTACTGTGTACCAAGCATTCTAGTAAGAGAAAGGGCAAAAAATAAATAACAAGTAGGAAGCATTTTCTCAATCTGTTGAGGTTTTGCTTCCCAGCAATTGTTGTCAATTTGGCTCAAATAAATGCACAAAAATTCAAGACAAATAAAAATTTAAAAAAAAACACACAAGTAAATACAGGTGATAAGTGTCTGAGCAGGGAAGAGAAATTGGGATTGAGGAATGGGCTTTAACTTAAAATAGGGGACTAGGATATGTCTTACTGAAAAGGTGACATGTGAGCAAACACTCAGAGATGGTAGGAAGGAAAGCCACATGGGTATCTTGGAAAGGATACTGAAGGCAGAGAGAACAGAGAACACAAAGGCCCGGAGGCTGGGCCATGCCTAGGGTGCTCAAGTAGCACAAGAGGAGGCCATGTGGCTGAAACAGAGGGAGCACACTGAGAGAGGAAAGAGATAAGGCCCAATAGGTATTAAAGGACCAGATCATGAGTGGCCTCATGGGCTTCAACTCTAAGAGAAATGGGGAGCCATTGTAGGTTATAGCCAGAAGAGTGATGTAATCTGCCTTTGTTTTACAAGTCTCACTCTGTCAGCTGTGCTGGTAATAGAGGCACAGAGACCAGACTGACATATCAACCTTAGCAAAACTCACCACAACCGAAGGGTGTGACAGCAACAGGGAACAAGGCTCCAAGGGGTTAAGTGGGTGATCCCAGGTCACTCATCCAGGATCACAGAGTCAGGAATCCAGTCTGAGTCTCTAGCTTTTGCCTCGAGGACCCTATGAAGACTCTGTCTACTGCACCACCACCTGGTTGGCCCAGTCTCGAACATTCCCCAGGGCAACCCCTACCGTGGGCAGTAGAAACAATGGTGCCTGAACTGGCATAGCTCTGCTGTCCCTGCTGAGACCCAGGGAGGTGAGAGTGGGAGAGCAGGGAGGAGTAATGAGGATTCCCCCTCCCACTGCCTCCTCATGCCTGCTTCAGACCCCATGGACCTCTGGCTGTCCTCACTGCATAGAAAAAAAAAAGCACACAACCTGCCACAAGGAACAAACCAGAGCTGTAACATTGGGTGAGGAGACTTCATTTACCCACCTATAAAATGGCTGTGGTCATGGCTCCCTCAGAGGGTTTCTTGAGATGATCTGGGCAATAGGAAGTCCTGCTGTGCAGGAAGTTGCTGATGAGGGCAATGAGGGTGACAAGGACTCTGCTGATGGTTTTAAAGAGGGTTTGCTGGGTTTGGTGGCCCTCTCCCTCCCACTCTTGTACTCTGTCAAATTCCTCCTAACATCACATATCCAAGCATGAACTGCAGTGAGAAGCATCTGGACCAGGAGCTCTTCACTCCCTCAGTGACAGTAATAAGGTAATAAAAATGCAATTTCATACTTAAACCACATCCCCTCACTGTCACCACCCTACAGGCACAGAGAGTCATGGGGCCTCCCCACACCTGGGCCCCACAGCCCATGGCAGCAAAGCACCTGGCAGATGCAGGACTCACAGAGCAGGCAGAACACAAAATCTCAGCATACAGATTACGGTAAAGCGTGTTTATCGGCACAAACTTTCAGACCAGCCCTTTTGGGAATGAAATTCCATTTCATTTGGCTCTGACTCTGAGATGAATCACCAAGTGAATAAGGATGGCGATCTCCCGGAAAAGGCCTCCTGCACACAAATGAAGAGGCGCCCAGGCCACCTCCTAAGAGCACTGTAGATTCCCAAACATGGGGGAGGGGCGCTTTCAGGGAGAAAGGGGGACAGAATGGGCATTTTAAAACACACACTGACAGCATGGGTAAAGCTTGAAAACATGCTAAGTGAATAAGCCTGTAACAAAAGAACAAATACTGCAAGACTTCACTGATACGAGGTACCTACAGTAGTAAAATTCATCCAGACAGAAAGTAGAACAGTGGCTGCCAAGCACTGGGGGGAGGGGAATGGGGTTATTTATTGGGTAGAAAGCTCTGGAGGTACATGGTGGTAATGGCTGCACAGCTACATCGGCCTATGGGATGCCACTGACCTATACACTTAAAATGGTTGCAATGATAGATTTTATGTGTATTTTACCATTAATAAACACACACACACACCCACTTAAGACTCTATGGTAGGAAAATAGTTCCAAGGGGGGACAAGGTTTTAGGTACAAGACATTCATTACAGCATTTTTTATGATAGCAAAACGTCGGGGCGGGGAGGGGAATGATTGAGTCAATTCAGGTACAGCCACTAGAAAAAGTATCATATAGTCATTAAAATAGTAGTTACAAAGAACCTTTGTGACCCAGGAAATGATTACCCTACCATGGTAATTACATGGAATGGTGTGCAACATTGGAAGGTCCTTCTGGGACAAGGTCATCCATAAAAAACAGATATGGGATCAAAATGGTGGTCTAAGGACAAGCTCAGCCTCTCCTTCCCAACACAAAGCCCTTAAAATGACATAAAAGGTAAGTAATTTTTAAAAGTCAATAATAGTGCTGGAAAACAATAATGGGGTTCTTGATAGGGCAGAAATCATGAGGAATCCTTGAATGGCAGAAAACTGATGGGTTCAGATTGGAACAGTACCATAGTCCAAAACACACCCACGAGGGGGCACTGGCAGTGAGAGAGGCTTCTCCAAGCTGAGAGCTAAGGAAATAAGGACACAGAGGAAGCCGGTGAGGGTGGTTGATGGGAGGGTCTTAGGAGAGGCATCCAGGTGTCCCTTCCCACAATGCCAAGCAGTAAACTACAAAAGTGATGGCCCACAGGAGCAAGGAGTAGGAGTATTCGATTCCCAAGAGTCAGGTAGCACCAACACACAGAAGGAAAGTGGAATTCCCACACCCAAAATACTAGATTCTGGGGCCACCAACACAACACCCCAGGTACCCAATCCAGTCATTGCCAGGGATGGGCTTAGTCTCACAGTCTGACGGGAAATTCCAAACACAAATACAGGTATACAACCCAGAATCACCCACCTATATTTAAGAGGATCTACACATCACCAACCTCATCAAGTATAAGAACTAACACCAGAGGACACAGAGGGACTACAAGCAGAACAACGTTTTAGAACAAGTAAACTCAGAGTGATGGGAGAGGCCATCACACCCACAAAAAAAAAAAAAAGGAGTAGTGAACTACGTTTGGGAAGCAAACACTTCAGGGTTAGAGTATAAAAAGGGGGTGAATAGCAGCATGGAGCAAATGAAGGTCAATTTAGTAATCTGGAGATGCAGATAGAAATTCTCCCAGATGGTGGCCCAAAAACTCAGAGATGAAAAGGATGCGCCCTGGCTGGCATAGCTCAGTGGATTGAGCACGGGCTGCGAACCAAAGCATCGCAGGTTCGATTCCCAGTCAGGGCACATGCCTGGGTTGCAGGCCACGGCCCCCAGCAACCACACATTGATGTTTCTCTCCCTCTCTCTCCCTCTCTCTCTCTCTCTCTCTCTCTCTCCCCCCCCTTCCCTTCCCTCTCTAAAAATAAATAAATAAAATCTTAAAAAAAAAAAAAGGATGCAACCATCATCTAAAAGGAGTTCCAAGAACACATCTGAGAGAATATAGGAAGCTAGGAAATAAATAAATCCAGAAGGACACAAGTCTTCAGACTGAAAAAAAAAAAAAACCTCACAACATGCAAAGTAGGGTTATGTAAACACATAATGTTTAGGCACAGAATGGTGAAATTTAAGAACCCAGAGGAAAAAGAAAAAATGCCAAATTCTATCAGAGTAAAAAAGATATGGGTTGCTTACAGAGGAACAGATGTCAGAGTAATTGATGTCAGAGTAATCGATGTCGACCTGAGAGTCAGGTGGCCTGGCTGTGAACAGCAACCCCTCTTTCCTTGCTACAGAGTGGTTCTCATTCTGCCTCACTGCCTCTGTCCATTGTGTGGGGAACAGTTCCTCCCTCCCAGAGTGATGACTGAGTTTGATGAGCTGACATGTGTAAGGCCCTAGTGTATAGAGCCCACTATACAAGATTCAGCTCATACTGTTATAAGAACATCTGATGCACACAAGGCAGTGAAACAGTGCCTCAGCACCGAGGGAGAAATGGTATAAACCTTAAATTATCTCCTCAGCCTTTAAGAAGGGAACAGGCATTCTCATATACATGAGTACACAGAAGATTCATCTCCCACAAAAAAGTTCATCACCCACATGGAAAGAATTGCCAAGTGGTGTGCTCCAGGCACCATGAAAATGAATCCAGGCAACAGATGAGTGGGCAAAGGGGGCAAGGGGGCATGAGGAACGACTGCTAATGGGTAGAGTTTCTTTCTGGGGCATAAAAATGTTATTGAATTAGAAAGTGGCGATGACTGTACACCATTGTGAGTGTACTGGAGTCACTGAATTGTATACTTTAAAATGGTTAAAATCATGAATTTTATGTAAAATAAATTTTGCCTCAATGATAAGAAAAAGAATATATGAATCAAAGAACAAGACGTAAAAAACAAAAGCAAAGGTGAGAAAAATTGTGAATTCACTATTAAAACTATCTACTTGTTGTAAGTATTAAAATTTCAAACTAAAATCCTACTTTGTCTCTTCTTAAGTGGTGACATGGTTTGGGTATGAAAGCAGTTAAGTCACAGTAAAGTTCTTGACTTGCTCAGGGAGACCACAGAAACACTGCTACATGGTGAGATCAAATGTGGGCTCAAATAGTTCTTAGAAATGTAAGTAATCACTAGAAAACAACAATACATTATTTGAACATTTATTAGATGGCTCTCCATAGGGAACAGAAGGAAAGGGACATTTTTGAGTTGTCTCAGTGATGAGCAGAGGTCTACCTGTGCTTTAGTGTCCAGGGCCAGGGAGGCTAAATGTCCTACAGTCCAGGGAAGAGTGCCACCTCCTAAGGACAGCCCTACCCAGAATGATAGCAGTGCCAGCAGCAACCATTACAGAGAACATTGCTTCAAGGAAGAAAAATCAGGACAAAGAAAACCCAATCAACCCAACAAAGGGCAAGAAAAGGGAAAAACTGTACAAGAAAGCAGAATAAATAAGAAACACAAAATAAAATGGCACAAAAAAGTCCAAGCCTATTAGTCATCCCATTAAATGTAAATGGGTTAACTTCCCCTAATAAATACTGCAATAAATGAAGCAGATTTATTTTTAATTTTACAAAAGATACAAAGGTAAATACCCAGGAAGGTTAAAAATACTAGGATGAGAAACACAATATCGAATAAAAAATAATTCAGGAAAAGGAAGATGTTTATCAGACAGAATACAAGTCCAGATGGAAAGCACTCAAAGGAATAGATAGGGACATTTCATACTGATAAAAGGTACAGCTCACCCCAAAATATAACAGGTGTGTTAGCAACTTCACAACACAAATTCAAAATAGATGAAGCAAAACTGACATTAATTAAAGAGAAAACGGACAAATCCACAATCACAAAGGTGAGGTCAACGTTTCCATTTCAGATGCAGTAGGAAAAAAAATAGGCACTCTTCTGATGCCAATTGTACATGAATGAAACTGATGCCCAGCCACTACCCACCAGTATACAGTCAGCAGGCTGGGCCCAAGTCCAGGCACTAGCCCCAGAGTCTGCTCTCGACTCCACTTCCGCCTTCTTCCATGGAGCCCAACAGAGGCAGCACAGTCTTCGCCATGCACACCCAGCTCTCTACAGTGAAAATCTCATTGGAGTCCTAAAGGAGAAATCATTCATAAATTTATTGTACATTAACTGAATCCAATGCAATAGGATTGGGAATTAACAATGAAAAGAAACCACTTCCAATCTATATACTTAGAAAATTTAAAACATTCTTTTTCATAACTGCTGCCTTAAGTGAACATGGCAACAGATATTCCAGACTAGTTAGATGTGAATTTGAATTGGGGAACTTGCTGGGTTTGACCAAAATAGTACTCTCAGTAAAACTTTTCCTAACTCTTAGTAAAAGAGAGATCAAAAAGAACTACCCTAACTTGATAAAGCGCATCTCCTGGAAAGCTACAGCAAGAATCATACTTAAATGTGAAACTTTGAAATATTGTACCACTATCAATATTTAACATTGTCCTAGACAATGTGATAACACCTGATAAAGAAATGAGAGATAAAAATTGGTATATTTTGTAGAAATTATAAGCATCTACCAATAAGCCCAAAGAGAATGAATTAATAAACTATTAGAGGTCACAAGGGAATTCAGCAAAACTCCTGGATGTAAAATCTATATGCAAAATGAATAGCTTTTATGTATGCCAGCACTCCCAATTAGAAAATGTAATCTACTAGAAAACTCATTCATGTTGGGGAAAAAAAATCTATAAAATCCCTGGGGAAAACCTAATAAGAAATGTGCAAGATCTATGTGAAGAAAAATGTAAAACTTTATTAAAAGCATCAAAAGACTCCAAATAAACGGAGAAACACACTATGTCCCTGCATGGTGACTATCAGGACATGAAGACGACAGCTCTTGCTTCATCAGCCTATATATTCGAAGCACCACCCTACATATTCGAAGCACCACCCAGTGATAGACATACCTTTTCATTTACAATTGCTGACACAAGCAGGTGACAAGAAGCTAATGATCATAACAATTTCATTCATTTTTGGAGCGGTCATTTACTTAAAATCAAATGTGTGTAAGTTTTTTTTTTTTAAGATTTTACTTATTTATTTTTTAGAGAGGGAAGGGAGGGAGAAAGAGAGAGAGAGAGAGAGAAACAGCAATGTGTGGTTGCTGGGGGACATGGCCCGCAACCTAGGCAAGTGCCCTGACTGGGAATCGAACCTGCAATGCCTGGTTCGCAGCCCGCGCTCAATCCACTGAGCTACACCAGCCAGGGCAAATGTGTGTAAGTTTTTAAGAAGGGAAACAATGGTCTAAAGCATACAGACAAACTGAGAAATCAGAGAAAAAAATAAATAATACAAGGCAATTCAAATAAACCATGAAACTAAAATTAAAATCTCATTTTAAAACACTAAAGGACATATAAGACAGAGAAGAATGACTGGCCGTTGGAAGGGCAGCAACGGAGCCCCACTAGACCAAGCAAGGGCAGGGCCATGCTCCACTAATCAGCAGGGTCCCTTGGACGCACTTACCTGGGACGTGTGGCCAAGTCTGCAGGCACACTGCAGGTTAAACAGAGGCCAGAGTAAAGCATGTGCCAGATTACCTACAGATGAACAGCATAGTGGGAGGGGCTCTAAACACAAATAGGTCTCTAAAAGAATTCGATTTCAAATTAAGTCAACCTGAGAAAACTAACACCTTCATTGGACATCCTCGCACTCATGCTGCAGTTTGGCACCGTTTTTATTTTCAATTAGATACGAAAGTAGGACATCCTAAAATCCCAGTGCTCAGAGATCCCAAGGCTCACTGTAACCCTGGTTAAACACTAGTTATCTATACCCAGAGCACTAGCCAGTCCCTCTGTTCACTGCCAGAGACCTCACTCTTCAACAACAGCATCTTGAAGAATTTACACAAGGTCCAAAAAAGTGCAGCAAATCTACCTTGAGAATGCCAGTGCGCACGCACATCAGTAGGCACCAATCTATCGCCCGCAGTAGTGAGTGCTGATTTCTCCACTGAGCGCACTGAGTGTCCTATCAGAGGATAGAGCCTTTGTTAATTATGTTTGCAATGAACTATCTAGATAAATAAATTCAAATACTCTTTATTAACAATTAAAATCTGATAGAATAACATATGTCATGTAGCTAGTATGAAAAGACTCACCGTAATTAGGGAAATGCAAATCAAAGTAACAATGAGGTACTGCCTATGAGCCATCAGATTGGCAAAAATCAAAAGGCTGATAATATCAAGTGCTGCTGAGAAAGTGAGAAAGTAGATGCTCTTCTTACACTGTCAGGTGGAAGTGCAAATTGATTCAGCTTTCTAGAAGGCAATTGGGCAAAAGCTAAAATTTAACTGTGCATGCCATTCGCCCAAGCAATTCCACATCTTGGAATCTACCTAGACAAATATTCATAGACATGTATAAAAATCTTAATCACAGTATGGCTTGTAATTGTGAAAAATCAGAAATAGCCTAGATAGCTATTAACAGGGAAAAGTGTTACGAGAATCTATTTAGAATACAGTGTGTTTATATGAAATAGCACAGCAAGCTTTCCAAGGCACATTGGTAAGTAAAAATAAGCAAGGTCCAGTATAACACATATAGTCAGCCTTATTTATATAATTAAAACACACAAAGCAAAACACTGTATTCCATTTTGTGTGTATATAAATGTAAACACAAAAAGAAAGTTCTGGAAGGATATAGAGCATCCTGATTTCAGTTTTCCCCTGATGAGGGAACTGGGACTTTTATTTCTTACAATTATTTCTCAACTCTTTTATAGTGGATGTATTTGTGACATTTGAAGAAATTGAAGTGTTAAGGTTGAAGACAAAACCAAGTGATTAGTATGAACTCAACCATGTGAGCAGGAAGTCTGCAAGAAAAGAGGCTGGAAGATGTGAACAGAGGTTCTCTGCATGACTGGGTTCCTAGCAAAATTTATCTACTTTCTTGTGTTTTTCAGTATGTCCCAATTTTTCTGTAGTGCCTATGTATTGCTTTTACAATCAGAAAACTTCAACAAACATTTTTATGTGCAAATGGCTGGAGCCCACTGCTCCACTGGGAGAGATCCCCTACAGGTTTTCTCATATCCTGAGAATTGATTCAGTGCCCACCCCCTCAGAAGTCCTGCCATGCTAGGATAGGTGGATGGGTCCAAGGAGCCCCAACTAAGGGATTGATGCAGGGGTGCAGGGTCCTTCACGTGTGGCTTTTCCACCATCAGAACTGAAGTTATAAGGTAGCTGCCTGGCTCACCTGCCCTCGCCAGCCCTGCCAGCCTCAGACATGCCTGATGCCCTGCCAACACTGGGCTGCCTCTACCCCACCACTGCAGCCTCACCATGTCCCTGAGCACCCCCAATCATGTCAGGACTTCAGGGGCCTCTGTGGTTACAAAGGGCCACCAACTGCTAACAAGCCAAGGTCCATGTGGTTGGAGAGCAAAGTACCCCAACATGTCCCAATGAAAACCAGGGGAAGGGAATATAGCTGATGTCTACGAACCAGAGCCTGTGGGCTACCTTCCCTGGGAAGGGCTTTGGACAGGGACCCCTTGCCTTTGCGTCGGAGGATGGGAGCAGGCCAGGAGGAGTTAATTGCCCCATCTAACAATGACAGAATGGCCCAAATGACTATCCCCTACACTATACCACTCACCCCCTGACCAGCCAATTGGCAGAACCCAGAGATCCCAGCTGCAGACTCCCAAGGGATAGGGCCCTGCTGGGGTCTCTCTGCTCCACCCAGCACTCCAATATCCTTCTTACCCACATTTTGGATAACTCAAGATTCAACACAAGAACCCAGAGTCTTGATCTTTCTGGAGGAGTTGAAGGGAACCTCTTATGGTGCACACCAGTTCACATCACAGCTTAACAGACCCATATCAGTGGTTTCTCACTACTTTCCCATTCAGTTCAGCTTCTGTGAGGAGCCCAACAGCCCAACCACAGTATCCTCCTCCTCAGCTCCTGTCCAGCTCCCATGCCCTTGCCTCCATGATGGGCCCTCCCTCACAAGCTGAGCCTTGCCCACCCCTCGCACTCCCTGTCTCTGCAGCCCTCTACCCCAGTCCCAGCAGTCAGCCATCAAGACCTGTGTGAGGATGTGACTATGAACTCCCCAAGGACAGGACCACATCTTTGTTTCTTCTGAGTCCCCAGCTCACTGGAGAGGCTCAAAACAATGTTGCTAAGTCAACCAGGTACACAGCCCTGCCCTCTGACCACAGACTCACCTTTCCTGCCTCAGGGTTGCGTGCACACTCTCTCTTCTAGAGTTCATGAACTTTCCTTTCTCCCTCCCGCCTCTCCATCCATACCAGGGAAGCTCAGGGTCCCCTCCCTATGGAGTGCCTCAGGCAGGCACAGGATGCCCCTTGCAGACCCCTGGTTCTGCCAGCTGACAGTACCACCGGGGCTGGGCTGGTCTCCTGACTGCCAGCACCCCTTCCACAAGCTCACCCACAGCCCAGGGCCCAAGAAAGGCCACCTAGAGCAGACAGCTGGAAGCTGCACACTATCACCAACAGGGCTGCATCCATTTCCCAGCCCTGACTAAGGATCATGAACATCATTGCATGCAGTTCACCCTTCATCAAGTGAGACGGTTGCTTTCACAGTCACCACCAGGTGGAGCAACAAGGAGAGGCCCAGATAGTCTTCACGGCCTGTGTGAGGCCACAAAGCCAGGAAAAGGAGGAGCTGGGAACTAATCCTGACATGGCTCATGGCAAAGCCCGAGTGAGGCCAGGTGTGAGGGTCGGGGAGAGGGGGAGACAGACCAACAAGTACAGGGCGGCTGCCATGTGCCAAGCAGGCCTATTAAGCCCAAGGCACCAGCCATCACATTCACACCACAGTGTAGGAACTGAGGCCCAGAAGGCTGCAGGACCAGTGCAAGTTCACTCAGCAAGAGACCTACAATCCCACTCACCCTGGTGAGCAAGGAGGAAAGAAGAGAAGAAAAGCAGGGTGACAGAAGGGGATGGCAGACTGTGTGACCTAGAGGAGGCTCAGGCCTCCTCTAAAGACACCCCATCACAGAAAGATGGCAAGGGTCCTGCTGTAGACAATCGGGGTAGGCTGTGGCAGGGCCAGCACATGCAGGTGGGGTCTGGCAGATGATCACTGTCACCAATGCAAAGCTGGAGGCTTTGGAATGCACTAAACTCCATTTTTCCCCCACCCCTCACCTCCCCAGCTACCCAGAGCCCTATGGCCTCTTTAAGCACCTTCCCAAATTCCCATTGGGCATTTTGGTCACGCAGGGCACCCCTGAACAAGGCAGGAAGCACACCCAAAGCCACCCCGAAAGGGTCTCCCACGTAGGTAGGTCAGTGAACAGTTGAGTCTGAGCAGCTCTGTGAATGGCCAAGAGGAAAGGCTCCAGAGCTCAGTTGCCATGGCTGTACCTCTGGCACCCCCTACCCCAGCACCATTTGAAACTATAGTGCCCAGCCAGGGTCAACATAATGGTAGACATTACCAGGTAGGGCTAAATGGGGAACAAAGACCTCTAATCTCCCCACAGGGTTATCTCAGGACCTCAGGAGAAGGTTAAACAGAAAGAGCCCAGACTTTGGAGTCACCAGATCTGGGTTCCCAGCTCAGTTGTCACTTCTGTTCCAGCTCAGCTCCCTGGGGCAGATACTGAGAGTCTGCTTCAGTTTCCTCATCGGCAGACAGGTTGTCCTGAGAAATAAACACTCTACTGCTTGTAATACACCTGGTGCAAAAGAGGTAAAACAGGGCCACAATCTCTCCTCCAGAGAGATGGTAGTGGGCCCTCAGTCACCGCAAGATCTGACTGAACACTGTGTGGTGGGCAGAGTTGAGACAGACACAGGTCCCCAGCTGGGAACTCTGGCCATCTTGTCATATGGGGGTGACACAGAGAGTAGAAATTGACTGCAGGGGGCACACCAGACAGAGGCCAAGGGAGGCCTTGCAGAGGCTTGAGGCAGGCCTGCAATACCACAACCACCTGCACATACCAGAACATGTGGGATCAAGACCATTCACTTCAGCCATGGAAACACTGGAGCACAGGGAGGGAGTGCCTTTCCCAGGTCACACAGCCAGCTAGTAGCAGGATGGAACATGGAGTTGTCTGCCCCTGGCCTTTCCCCTCCTCAAGGCTGGACTGGCTGCTTCACAGCCCTCCCCTACACCTCTAGAATCAAGGTCAACTTCCTACCTAAGGATGAGAGGCTACCCAGGTGAAGGACAGGTAAGAATAGTCCGTGGACAACAAAACAAAGAAACAAGCAGGGTATAGTCAAAGACACTGCATTAGAGGACAGGTGGGGAGTGACCAGAGGAGAAAGAAGAGGGATTTCGGGGGAGAGGGGGAGGGGTTTATAGGATCAAAGTTAAAAGACACAT